>GL380163.1:16921-41631 GCA_000143925.2 Caenorhabditis brenneri | reverse complement strand
GGCATCCTGTTCAAGAATATCAAGAAAATTGAAAGTGATATCGATGCACTTTATTTTCCCTTCTAACAAAATTGCAGAAACTAACGGTAACAAGCTCCAGTGAGCTTTTTTGTGCTCCAAATCAATAGCTTTCAAACAAACAAAAGATCAGCCAAATCGGTTGAAAATGGACCAGGTTAGGGTCGATCAAAGTTTTCGTGGTGTATGATTTTTCAAAGTGGTCCCACAGAGCTCATTGCGCAAGAGTGGGGGTAATACTTTGGGAACGTTTTATTGGTAACTAGTACTGTCTACCATATCAATATAATCGAGTTCCGGGAGAACGAACGTTTTTCCATGTATAGGTATACATGGATTTTCAGACCCTACTTGAACTTCAGGCATATTTTTCGCCCATGGGGTCCAAGCGATGGGATGTCAGACAATGGGGGTCCGACCCCAAATTCGACGTAGAATAAGATGCCGATGAAAAAACCTTGGCTTTGTTTGGACCCCCGCAAGAAAACGCCCATTTTTTGAAAAAAATCATGATTTTTTCCGGAAAATCGAATTTTTGACCCTGAAGACGTAGAGATAGAATTTCGCTCAGAACACGAAAAAAGCTTCTAATGGTACTAGCAACTCATTTCTAAAAAGATTTGGTCTCTACCTCTTCAGAGAAAAAAGTTAGTTTTTTGGGCCCTTGTTATCGTTTCGTCATACCAAAGGGGGCGGGGCCTACAAAAATATGTGTGACAAGTTTAAGTGAAGTTGTGGTACTACCTACAAAAAATATCAGAACATTTGGTCAAGTTTGAAATTATTGTACAACAGCCAAGTGGCTACAGCTCGAATATTACAGAGAATGTGTCGTAAAAATTCTAGACAAAAACCCATTTCATACATTTTTCCTTCCGTGATATTTTCTTGCTTTTTAATGTTCAGATGACCAAATATAAAATTTACAGATCAACAATGTGTGGATTGGTCCCAAGAGTCACGCGTCAGGTCAAAAAAATGAAGAAGGAAAAAACGCCCAAGGAAACGAAGGCCGCCAAAAAACCGGCCGCCGAGAAAAAGAACGCCTCCAAGAAGAAGGCCACAAAGAAGGTTAGTGGGGTTCTGTGTGTTTTTTCGATTCTACGCCAAATATAGTTTCAAAAACTGTCCCAACAAGTGAGTTTATTTTGAGAAATTGACACTTAATGTCTTTTTACAATTTTGAAGGAGGCCTTCATCAGTGCCATAAAAATCTAGTTCAAAGGGTCGAAGAAACGAGCATGGGACACTTCAATAAGCGGGTGTACAACGGAAGCTGGCCTGATGAGGTGGTACATTTCGATAAGGAATCTACTCTCAATGCTGCCTCTTAACTCATTGGTTTTTTGTGAAATTTCGCAATAAAACATTTTTAGCGGTTTTTTGCCCATTTTTCAAGGATTTTTCTGTAAAAAACGGAACAAAAATTTTAATTTGATTTTCCCCGAAGTTTTCAAAAATTTCAGTTCGCTAGAAATATTTCCAGATCGATTTTTTCGGGTAATTTAGCAGTAAATTAATTTTTTTCGGTTTTTCACCCATTTTCCAAGGATTTTCCTGTGAAAAACAGGACAAAAATTTTGATTCAGTTTTCTTCAAACTTTCCAGAAATTACAGTTGGCTGGAAATATTTCCAGATCGATTTTTTTGGGAAATTTCGCGATGAATTAATTTTTATCGGTTTTTTTTGCCCATTTTTCAAGGTTTTGTTTGTGAAAAACAGAAAAAAAATTTAATTTGATTTTCTCTGAATTTTCAAAATTTCAGCTGGCTGGAAATATTTCCAGAATGGTTTTGCAATAAAATAATTTTTATCGGTTTCTTTGCCCATTTTTCAATGTGAATAACATTTTTCAATGTGAAATATGTGAATAAACAGAAAAAAAAATTTCAATTTGATTTTCTCTAAAACTTTCATAAAGTTAAGTTGGCTGGTAATATTTCCAGATTGATTTCGCAAGAAAATAACTTTTATCAGTTTTTTGCCCACTTTTCAAAAACTTTTCTGTAAAAAAAAAACAAAAATTTTAATTTGACTTTATCGAAGATTTTCAAAAAGTCCTGTTGGCTGGAAATATTTCCAGATCGATTTTTTGAGAAATATCGCAGATAATAATAGTTTTATTTGAGTCTTTTGCCTATTTTTCGAAGATTTTTCTGTGAAACACAGAATAAAATTTTTAATTTGATTTTCTCTATTATAGAATCAAAAAAATCGCACAAATTTATTTATAATTCTCACGTATTCTATGATCCTCCCATTTCTGCAATTTCTCCGCACGGTATTTTGAAACTCATGTTTTCAGTTGTTTTGAGAGTTCAATTATGAATTTGGAGGGTCACGTTTTATTCATCCAGTGTATTTTTTCAAAGTGTGCGGCAGAATTGCAGAAATGGGAGGAGTTGAAAATTTCCAAATTACGTGAATTTTCAAAATAAATTTGTGCGATTCTTCTGATTTGATAATAAAGCTTTCATAAAGTTAAGTTGGCTGGAAATATTTCCAGATCGATTATTTGAGAAATTTTGCAATGAAAATGTTTTTATCGATTCTTCTGCCCAATTTTCGAGGATTTTTTTCTGTGGAATACAGATCTAAAAATTCAATTTGACAAAAATTTTCTGAATTTTCATTTTTTTTTCAGTTGGCTGAAAGTATTTTTCCAGATGGATTTTTTGAGAAATTTCGCAATGAAATAATAAATATCGGTTTCTTGCCCATTTTTAACAATTTTTCAATTGAAAACAAAACTTGTTCCGTCGTCCCCCGCCGTCACCCGCAGTGTGTTGAGGGTAGCTGTCCAAGACAAAGAAGTAATAAGATGTAAACAAGATAAGAGAAAAACGCGCGTCGGATGAAATAAAATTGGAAGGAAGGGGAGGGAGATTTGGGGCGAAAATGCAAATGTTTTGAATTTTCGGAAGAGAAAAAGAAAATGGGAAGGAGGAACTATTTTTTTGATTAAAAAAAAAAAGTTATTTGAAGCCCTATTAGTTTTCAATAAACTGAGTTTGATCTCAATTATAATTTTCAAATCTATAGTTTTTTTTTCATCCAAAATCAACATTCCTAACGACTTCGTTTGTTGATCCTGCATATATGTTAGCTGAAAATTGAAAAATATCGAAGTTCTGCTATCGAAATCACATCGGGTTTTAAAATTTCAACCATTTCGACCGAATCGGATTTTTTTTCTAAAGGATTATGGTGAATCTTGCTTTTTCTTTGGTTTTCCTCACTTATCATTCAGGTATCATTGTTTTTCTCATTTTTTGTGATTCCCCGATAATCCCATTGTCCGCTTTCCTCCCCCTTCCTTCTTTTTCTGCATGCTCTTCTCTTCGGCGGACCCGTTCCAAGACGTGTATATTGCTTGACACATCCTTACCTCTCCTCCACACTCATTTGTGTACGTCACGCGCACCGATTTCCTTCAATTCTCTCCCCCTGCGTCTCCTTATATTTTCTCGGTTACATTCGCTTATTTCCTTTCGTTTTACTCCATTTTCAGTGTAGGTTTCTCGAAAATTTTCAGAGAAATGAAAATTTCAAAATTTTCTCATCAGAATAGTACAGATTTTTCTCAATTTCTGCTGTTTTTCCCTCTTGAAATTGCTTTGCAAACTTTCACAATTGAAAACAGAAATAGCTGTTTATTTTGCAGGTTTTGGAAATAAGTGGTGCGAGTTGAAGGATGAGGAATGATTGGATAATCTTTCGAACCAAAAAAGATGTCGGGAAGAAGCTAAAATGAGCAGTGAAAAGGTTTGTCAGAATTTTAAACGAAATTTCACGCAAAAACTGTTTTCCTTTGTTTCAGATGCTGTTTTACAAGAGAATCACGCTCTAAGGATCACTTCTATCATACGGAATGACATAACACAATCAAGTTCCTGTTGCACAATCGGAATTGTCAGCTTATGTTGAAGTGTGTGCTGTTAAGACTTGTTCTGATACGCGAATAAAACTGCAAAAATAGAACCATAACACCGTGATGTGTTATTATGACGTGAATTACCAAGTTACTGTCATATTCCTGATCAGCAACTGTTGTGAATTTGTGCAGGTGAGAATTTCTCTCCAAAAATTTGTCATCTGAAGTGACCCTAGCTACAATTTTGGCAAAAAATTATAAATTTCTTTCTTGGATAACCCTCTGATATAATTTTCTGAACCATTTTATCTTGAAATTTTCCAAATTGTCCGAAAAACACCTTTTGCCCTTGACTATTACACAATTGACAAGAAATAGTGCAAGTGCGCTCCACCAACACGCGCGAAAGAGTGAGAGACGGCAGAGAAACCCCTCGCGTTTGCCATGCGTGGCTCATGGGTCTCGCCACGAAATGTCTATTTTCTTGTTTTTCTTCAACTTCCAGCCATAAGTTTTGCCAATTGTTGTGAAAAATTTTTTTTTTCTGATCAGAATAAAACCAAATTTAGTTAGTTTTTTTGCCAGTTGTCAGCTTGTAATGACCGTTTCTTCATTTTTCCCTATCAAAACGTTCATTTTGCAGTTTTTGATACGATTTGGATGGTTTCAAAGGTTTTTGGTGGGACGTATGACATATTCAAGACGGAGGTGGTCCCGAAACTGACAGAAATTGACAACAGATGTGGGTTTTGAATATATTCATCAAAAATTGCAAAAATCATATTCTGATTTCAGAGAACATCAATATGAAGAAGTCAATCAAATGCAACGGAGGCTGCGAAGAAGTTCGATAATCGAAACTCGATTATGAACACAAGGGTATATTGAATCTTTGCGAGACAATCCTCAACTTAAAGCTAACTAATTTCAGGCCTGCCCCAACGAGTGGACATGAATAGAGACATACGAAATAAACCAGAGCCACATATAAGTTCAGAAGATATCACTGATCATCCCTCAAAGCAGAAGCCATTTGCTGGTTTGAGAAAGTTGCTTTTGGCTGATGACGGAAAACTTGAAATTGATAGAAGAAGATATACAGAAAGTTGATTCACAATAGATCAAAACAAGTCAAAGAGAAGTTGGAAAATGGTACGTTTCTGTAGCTCACATTGTTTTCCTCATAGTCAATAGGTTTTTTTTCAGATAGCTCCCAACGTGAGATGCTGACTTCACAGGATCGGATAACAACGTGATGCCTCTCAACTTGTAGTCAATTCGAAGCTTTTGGAGCCTTCGAAACCAGAGATAAATTAAGGATTATTCGCGATGAGAAAGAAACAATAATGCGATCTTAATGAAGCGTTTGGAATCCAAAAATAACATGGAAATGATTAGAAGCCTTCATTTCTAGTGTGAAGTCTGTTTCACACCAGCACTCTGGAAAAATGAGACTTGCAACGCCATTGGTTTTCGCTTTATGTTAATTACTAAAAGGTAAAATCAAATTTTTACTAGACTCATAGTTTGTTTGTGTATTTTTAGATTCCCACCAGAATCCCTTTGAAACAACAAGTTTGGATGAACGACATGTACAGTAAGAGTTATTCATCAAGAACAAACTGTGTTTATGCAGAAAGAAAATAATGTACGACAGAATCCCTGGGCCGGAAATATTCTGATCATTGACGATTGATCATCAAAAACACCCCCCTTCACACGATTTACCTATCATATTCAGACATGAAAAGCTGTGGACTGAACCACACTCTCTTGAACATCATGTCATTTTTCCGTTCTGTATTCACAAGTTTCTCTTTTGATTGACGCCCTGGACTGCTTTTCTGAACAATTTCATTACGAAACATTCTGAATAATCTGAAAAACGGTTTTTCCCCTAGAATATTACGAAATAGACAAAAAAATGGTGCAAGTGCGCCCCACCAACACGCGCGAAAGAGTGAGAGACAGCAAAGAAACCCCTCGCGTTTGTCATGCGCAGCCCATGGGTCTTGCCACGAAATGTCTAATTTCTTCGTTTGTCTACAATTTTCAGCCAAAATTTTCTCCAATTTTTGCAAAAAAAATTTTTTTCTGATCAGAATGAGACTAAATTTAGTTAGTTTTTGTCAGTTATCCACTTGTAACGGCCGTTTCTTTATTATTCCCTACAAAAACGTTAATTTTGCAGATTTTGATACGATTTGAATGGTTTTGGATGCTTTTGGATGGAGTTATGCCGTATTCAAGAGGAAAATGATACCGAACATGGCGGAAATCAACAAAAATTGTAGGTTTTAAAATAAATCATCAAAATATCCAAAAATAATTTTTTGATTCCAGAATAAATCAACATGGAGGGATCGATCGGAGACAATAACAAACTCAGCTGAATGTGGAGGCTGCGAACAAGTTAGCTTGTAAGAAGAATGCTTTTGGCTGATGACTCAGAATCTGGAGTTGCTAGATGTGATAAGTAGCACAGATCTAGCAATTTGACTGACGAAGGGCCAAATCAAATTGACTAGACGTTGAAAAATGGTAAGCTTTCGTAGCTCTTTTCTTTTTTTCTCAAATTCAATCGGTTTTTCTTCAGATAGCCCTCAACATCAGATGCTAACTCCGAAGAATCGAACAAGAAGGTGATGCTTCCCAACTTGTAATCATTTCGGAGCTGTTGGAGACTCTATAATCAGAGATGAGACCAGCGATTTTCATAGATTCAAAACATGACAACGATACGATACGGCTATGGCTTCAATGAAAGATCCGGAGTGCAAAAATTACATGGATTTGATAAGAAGCCTTCATTTCTGATGTGAAGCTTGTTTTACACGGGCATTCTGGAAGATATGAGACTCGCAACGCCACTGCTTTTGATCTTCTGTTGCTTTTCAAAAGGTAAAACCAAACTTTCACTTGATTTATAGTTTGCTTGTATATTTTCAGATGTCCACCAGAATCCCGTCTAATTTGGATCAAAGACACGTTCAGTGATGGATCTTCATCACACAAGAACTTTTTATGTAGCAACAATGTGATGAAGGACCGACAGAAGATCAAAACGGCCCTGATTTGGATCATTGTGTGTCTACCACCAGGAAAACCATTCAGTGAAATTTCCTGTCATAATCCAATATAGATAGCTCTGAACCCCAGGCCATACTTCTCGGAATGGAAAACCAAACTATGTTTCTGACCAGAAACTTGTGAACTAGTGGAGGTGAAATTTTTTCTCCAAAAATTCCAAAATCTTCAAAAATTGTCATCCGAAGTGATCCTAGCTACAATTTAGTTCGAAAATTACAAATTTCTATCTGAGATAATCCTCTGGTATGATTTTCTGAACCATTCCATCTCAAAATTCTCTGAATGATCCGAAAAACGATTTTTTTTCCTAGAATATTACGAAATAGACGAAAAATGATGCAAATGCGCCCCACCTACACGCGCGAAAGAATGAGAGACGGCAGTGAACTCCTCGTTTTTGTCATGCGCAGTCAGTGGGTCTCGATGACTATTTACCTTGTTTTTCTTCAGTTTTCAGCCAAAAGTTTTGCCAGTTTTTGTGAAAAATGAAAAGAACAAATTTTTCCAATCAAAGTGATATCAAATGTAATTAGTTTCTGCCAGTTGCCTGCTTGTAATGACCGTTTCTTCATTATTTTTCATAAAAAATGTTCATTTTGCAGATTTTGATGTAATGTGGATTGTATTGGAGGCTTCTGGTTATATTTATGACATATTCAAGAGGGATATGATACCGGAACTGGTGAATTTGTCAATTGATGTGGGTTTCAAATTAGGTCATCAAAATTTGCGAAAATCATTCTCTGATTTCAGAGAACATCAACTGTAGGAATCTATCAAGAGCAACAACAAACTCAACTGAGAAGAGACTGCAAACTAGTTAGCTTGGAAGAAGATTTCTTTTGGCTGATGATTTGGAATCTGAAGTTGATAGAAGTAATTAGCAGCACAGATGTTCCATGTTGGTTGACAATAGATCAAATCAAGTTGGAGAGAATTTGGAAACCGGTAAGTTTCTGCAGCTCACCTTGTTTTCCTCGAAGTCAATTGGTTTATTTTTTAGATAGCCTCACAACGTCAGAAGATGACTTTTAAAAATCGGACAACAACATGCTGCATCTGTACTTGTAATCTGTTCGGAACTCTTGGACACTCGAGGACCAGGAATGAAACAAGTATTCACAGATTTATACAATAAAAACGATTCACTAGGGCCATGTTTTCGAAGGAAGTATCCGGGATTATGAGATGCAAAATATCATGTTATGCTGATCGACGAGATGAAAATTGGCATCAGTGTGAACAAACGACCTTCAGCTTCAAACTATCACAAGTAATGGACGTTGTTGCTGAAAGACGTGAACTGTTGTTCTCAACGATGATGATCATGCAGAAATAGCTTAATCACGGTAATTCCTAGCATTTCTTTTAGTCTTATTCAATGCGACTCTTTTGCAGATAGTGGATATCATCAGGTTTACTCCAGAATGCTCCAGAAGTAGAGAAAGCACAATGCTTCGATCGACACAATGTTCATATGTGTGAAACTCGATTCGAAATTTACGTATTACTCGACCAAGTTTGAAGTGATGAAACGCCATTTTGAAGACATGATGAATGTGGTGGAAGTGACTCGTGCCACAAAGACTGTTAGTATCAAGTTGATATGATAGAAACACCTAAGCCAGACGGCTAATGAACGGTGAGCTCACACTGTTGAATAGTTATCAGAAGCCAATAACTTGCTTGTTTTCAGGTCACGTCATCAGACAAAGAAAAACATATAGACGTGGAAACTGGCAGTGATATTTTGGAAAAATCGAACCGATAGTTTTGGCGTAATCATACTAACTCAAGATCATCTAACGCAAAAGGAGGATAGTAGAGCAGCAATATGAGAGTTTCTTCAGTTGGACCAGCAAATCCACCATGCTCGACAGGATCAAGAGAAGATCGACAGACATATGGGATGAAGAGTCATGATGTCCAGCCAGGAACCTTTTAATATAATTGTGTTTTATCGAGGTATTTTGTTTATTCCTTTTTTACCATTTGATTTTTTGTCACAGTAACTTCTGTTAGATTAGTGGGTCAGGGGTTCAGGTAACGTCGAGAGCCAGCTGTGCAAAACATCTGAAATTGTAGAACTCTTGGGAATATGAGGAGAAGGTCAAAATCGGCAACGTGTCAGTTGCATATATTGAGCACTAAATTCCAGATAACATGTCACTGGTAAACAATGCCGAGAGAGATGGAGTTCTTCAAAAGTTGTGGCGCTGAAAATGGAGAGCCGTGAATCATCGTCAGCGTTCAAGATTTGTAAAAAAAAATCATCAAATTCAATTTGTCTCTTTTTCAACTGGATGAATAGTCAAGATTCTCCAGATCTCCTGTGATCAGAGAGTGTCTTTTCCATTTATTTTGTTGACTTGTAGACAATGAGCTCGTTCTTTTTCAAAACATTTTTAGATAAAACAGTAGTGTTTGGTTTTCATGTTCAAACCTTCTAGAAGACAAAAACCAACTAAATGGTAGATTGTAGCTGTTTTTCAGCAGAATAAGTTGTAGAGAGGACAGCCTGGATATGTTCATAAGTCATTAGTAGTATCCAAAAACCTAGGGAAGTATGTTTCGCTTTGAGTTGGGAACTTTCTATAAATTTGTTGGCGTACTAATTCGACTATGGAGATTCCATTTTTGAAATAAAAGTTGGCTAAATATTAGCATAAAGGGTGAAGCCAGGTACTTTTCATCGGTCAGAAGCCCTAACTCACGTAATAATCAATTTTTCGAACTTCCAAATAGTGTACGTAGGTTTTTATGATGATGATTATTGACAGAAAAATAAAAATATTTTTTTGACCGAAAAATTGGTCTATCCATCGATCGATCAAAAATTTTCGAAAAAACTTTTTTTTTTCAGAAAATTGAAATTGTTATGAGAACAATATAGTGTGAAAAAAAGATTTCGAAGTTTTTTGGAAATTTCCTCAACTTCTTCTGATCAGACACAAAAAGAAAAAAAGAAAATGAAAATGACACAAGTGGGAGTTGAACCCAAGCCATTTTTCTTCTGACCCGCTACTCTACCTCAACCATTCGACCACAAAAAGACACTGGTTGCCTTTGTCTAGATTAGCCAATAGAAGTGCAACTGGCGGAGCTCACTCGGAGCCCAACTGAGCATTTAGTCAATTTTTATTTAAGGAATGGAATCGGCACTGTTCTGAAATCGTGGACCGAGAAAAAAAATCGTGGACCGAAAAAAAATCGCGGACCGAAAAAACCATGAAAAAAAAATCGTGGACCGAAAAAAAAAATCGTGGACCCAGAAAAAAAATCGTGGACCGATTGAGGTAGGTCTGGAAAATAAATCGTGGACCGAAAAAAAAATCGTGGACCGATTGAATCTTGTGTTCCCATAAAAATCGTGGACCGGTCTTGGAGAAGGCAGAAAGGGAAAAAAATAAAATTGTCTTAAAAGATAGGCCTGCTCAAAGATAGTATAACCCACCGTATGAGACAATCCATCTCGGTTCAGTTTTCCCCAAAAAAAACTTTGAAAAAAAATTTCAATGTAAATCTATACGTTCTACTGTTCTACAAAATACTCTACAACCTGAATTCACATATAAGAATTCACGTAAACGTTGAAAATTTTGTTTGAGTTTACTGGTGTTTGGATATAAGCGATCTGCTGACTGTTTAGTGTATGCCTGTAGTCTACTCAAGGGTCCCACTCTCAATTAAATTAATAAAAACAGATGGTCAAAATTCCGTTTCGTCCTCCTTTAAGGCGCGGTTTCCACCTATTCCTTTTTAAAGAATTTTCTCTGTGTGTTTGAGATAAATAGATACGTTGTGATTGGTATTTATGTTAAAATGTGGAGTTGCGGCTTTTCTCTGTTTCTCGGGTAGTTCAGATATTTTTGGAACCCATGAAAATAACACTCCCATGGTCCTCAATAAAAAATCAGAATCAATAATCAGAATTCCAGAAGTACCAGAATTTATGAAATATACGGGACTCAAGAAACTTTTCCAGGATTGAAAACATATTTTCCGGGTGTCATCCGAACCGTTTGCAGCCACCAAATAGTGTCGCCTGGATTGTGTTTTTTTAAGTGTGGCCTAATAAAGGTGTTCTACTCTTTCCAAGAGTAAATCAAATGGGCCACTATCAAAGCAGGCTTAGGAAACACAACAAAAATGCTTTTTATAGCACAAAATCGAGTTAGATGAATCTCGGAAAAAATGCTGTTGTGTTTTCTTAGCCTGTTTTGATAGTGGTTCAATATTTCATAGGTCCTGGTATTTTTGGAATTCTGATTATTGATTCTGAATGTTTACTGATGACCATGATTCCCGAGTATTATTTTCATGGGTCCCGAAAATGTCTGAAATGCCCGGGAAACGGTAAAGAGCCACAACTCCACATTTTAACATTGATACCAATCACAAATCATTCTTTTGTTTTGAAACACAAAAAAGTTCTCTTGAAAAAGTAGGTGAAAACAGTACCTCAACTTCAGTCCACGACTTTTACGGTCCACGATTTTTATGGGGACACAAAATTCGATCGGTCCACGATTTTTTTTCATGGTTTTTTCGGTCCACGATTTTTTTTCTGGGTCCACAATTTTTTTTTTCGGTCCACGATTTTTTTTCGGTCCACGATTTTTTTTTCTCGGTCCACGATTTTAGAACAGTGCCATGGAATCTCCATAGTCAAATTAGTATGCCCACGAGTTTCTAGAAAATTCCCAACTCAAAGCAATACATACTTCCCTTGTGAGATCATGTTTTTTTTCACAAAAACATTTGTTTTCAAAACCAATTATGTTTATTTTAGAACTTGAAAGAAGTTACAACTAAAGAAGAAAGAGCAATACAAAATAACATGATTCGAGAAGTTGGTTGTATAGTAGAGGTTATGAAGTGAAGATCGGCAGTTAGACTGGTTTGGTGCTCTTCTGACCGGAGTGTGTGATAAAAGTGACTGACTCGGCGACTGTTGCAGGTGCAGCAGCAGCGGTTGTCTGAAATTGATATCATCATGACTGGGCTTGGACGAGTTATGAAGTAATGGGTCTCGTCACGAAACTATGTTTCCTACAGTTTCTTAATAATTGCTTAGCCTAGGCTACTGAAATTTCGCCACTGTGATTTTTCTATTCATTCAGTGGTGATTTTCAGTCAGACGAATCGAGAAACATACATAACCCCACTAACCTTCTTTGTGTCCTTCTTATTGGAGGCGGTCTTCTTCTCGGCGGCCGGTTTTTTGGCTTTCCTTCTACATTTTCTTGACCTGGCGTGCGACTCATGGGACAAATCCACACATTGTTGATCTGTAAATTCTATATTTGGTCATCTGAATGTTAGAGAGCACGGAACAAAAATGATAAGAAATGTGTTTTTGTCTAGAATTTTTACAGAGAGCGTGTCTCAAAACTGACGTCCTTCTCATTTCTTCAATTGATTAAAAATTTAAAAAAAAAACCGAGAAAACTCACTTGTTGGACCATCTTTGAAACAGTTATAAACACCTTCCTTCAATTTTTAGGAGCATATATATCTGAAAAACAATTAGAGCTAGGATAAATTAAACAAATTTCTTTGAAAACTTCCCACAAAGCCTATAAAAAATAAAGAAAAAATACTCACGTTTGTAAATTTAAAAAAATCAAGTAAGCGGAGACCCACAAGCCGGTGAGTCAGAATAAATGGAGAGGGGATTAGAATATAGTACACAGTGGAGTATTAAGGAGTAGGTACACCATTGGTTTCACCTGAAAAACAGATTGGGCAAGTTATAAAACGATCAAGTGAAAAAAGGTTCAAGGTATCTCACAGAGCAATGAAATTGCAACTGAAATCATAGATAAAAATAGAAGTAGAAAATGTATAACCAAATTTAATTCATTATGCGAAATGAATAAAGCGATAAGAATTGACGTTAGGTCTTCGAAGTGCACATTCGACAATATCTAGTAGATTCATGCCCTCGCTTCTCAAAGCACGGAATAATAGGATCCTCCTTGTATCCGACAGCTTTCATAGTTGGTTTTTGTCGTCACTCATTTTCCTGATCAAATCGATGATCGCAAAGTTTTTGTGAAGCTTCTCGACCTTTACCGAAATATGAACAATAACAAGGCTTCAACTACAATTCGGCTATTAATCAACAAAAAATGGCTGTTTTTTTTAAATTAAAATGCTTTTTAGTGCTTTTAAAACTGAATTAAGGTATCATTTTAAGCTTTTGAAGACTGTGAAGTTCACCTTTGGTAGTCTTTCTATCAAATGGGCATTCAATGTGACCGGGAGACCTTTCCTGAAGAGTTTCAGCGCAGGAGTGACATAAATTGTGCCCGCATTCGGTTAAAATTTGAGGGATGCAACTGGAGATGGTGTCGGAATACAGCTTGCAACAGGTATCGCACTTCAGGGATTCTTGGTTGAAATTTGAATATAGAGGGGATCGTTATATGAAAATTGTAAGATACTCGTCAGGTCACCAAGTATATCGAAGTTTTTTTTCAATCCGGTGGCAACATCAAGCCCGAAATCATTTCAAAAAGTCATAACCCGGCTCAAAATTGCCAGCGGATTCTGAAATTTTTTTTGTAATCTGTTTTTTTTTCCACATTCTTCATTCTGATCTCATTTGCTGTCTTTACCTCCTTTTTGACCTTCTTCATCTCTTCCATTTTCTCCATCAAATCTCGAATTGCCACTTCTGTCGCATCCGTCTTCTCGGCATCGTTTTCAAAATGTGCCGCCTTGGTCTCAGCTTCTTTTGTGCACTCCACAACTTTTTTGAGCAGTTGGGGCATATCAATCTGAAAAAATCAATATTTTAACAAATCTTAGGAATTCTCTCAAGAATTTTTTTGATACCCACAAAAAAGATTAAAAAATACTCACCATAAAAAACTTCAAAAAAAATCAAATGAAGGAAGACCCATAGAGCCAAAGGATCAAAATATGTACATCATTGGTTTTACCTGAGAAAAGTGGGTTAGGCAAGTTCAAAAAAGTTCAAGTAAAAGGGTTCAAGGTATTTCGCCTGCTCTTACCGAGCCTTTTTGGTGTTTTTCAGTTAACAGTTTTCCGAAAAATCCATGTTGGTTACAGTTATCAACATTGTCCAAACATTAATGATCGCAGCAAACTCCCAATCTTCTACAGAATCGGTTGAACACTTAACATTATTCAATTGTCTACACAGCTGGCATATCCATTCAAAAAATTTTTTCTCCGGCAGAACTGACGACATCCAGTAGTATAAATCCTGATTTGAAGCAATAGTTATTCTGAAAAGATCCAAAATAATTTTGACTTTATGACTGAAGAGTAATTCAAGAAACTCACGTATCCATTAGACTTATTTGGTTCAAAACCAGTATTCCAACAGCGGAAGAAATTTTTTGAGGATTCAAAGTTGGCACATAACTTCCTAGCTTGCATCCAGCAACCAATGCATCACATGCTAGTTTGAAGAGTGTTGGAGGTCTTTTTGGATCTGAAAATTATAAAACTCGGAAGAATATTTTCTTGGTGTTTCAAAATGTAACAGGGAAGCAACAAAATACATGTTCAAATCGAGCCGAAGTTCAAAATATTTGCCCGAATTTGGAAAAAAAAAGAATACTAAGTTGAAAATTTCGAAATTTTTTGAATTTTTGAATTCCTATTTTCTTTCAAAAAAAAAGTCATGGAAAAAAAGTCATGAAAAGTTATTACCTTGACCCAAATTAGGATTTCATGATGCCTAACAGTTTTGAAATTCACTATTCAAGGGCTATTTCCCTTCTGTTTCTAATTTTATCTGGTTTTATCTGGATTCTATCGGAAAATCATCAGTTTTTGACTCTGCCGACCTTTCAATAACCTCAAACACCCCCAAAAAACTGGGAGAAACTCCACATAAACTCACTTGTTGGAACATTTTTTTTTGAAACTGTCTCCGACGTCATTGTTCAGTTGTTCAGGGACACATCAGTCTGAAAAAAATTGGAATTGGGAAAAATCCTCAAAACATTTCTATGACAACTGTGAAAGATTTGAAAAATGAAACACTCACCATAAAAAAGTCAAAAAAATCAAATGAGGGGAGACCCATAAAGCCAAAGGATCAGAATATGTACATCGTGGTTTCACCTGCAAAACCAGATTAAGAAAGTTATGAAATGTTCAAGTAAAAAGGTTTCAAGGTATCTCACAGTGCAATCAAATTGCAACTGAAATTGAGGTGAAAAAATAGGAAAATTAAAAGTTTGTGATCTGATTAAATTTATTATACGGTTAATTCAAAAATTGATCAAATGTTTGATTCCTGTTTGATTCGATGTCGTTCCTCTTCCAATCATTCGAACATGAACTTGATGATTTCCATGTTGCATAAGAATACACTGGAATTTTCAAATTCGGGAAATCGGTGGCTTTGATGAATCATCTTTCTTCCTTCAATAAGGATCGATTGTGGTGCAGTCAATCTCTTCTTTCAACCACATGCTCCCATTCCCCAATACATGTCTTTAATTAAAATTTTAATAGAAATAAATTTTTGATAGAATTCATCAATTCTAAGCGAACAAGTTTTACATTGCAGTATAATTCCACTAAATTTTTATTGAAAAACAAGAATTCTGATGAATCTTAGAAATTTTCTCAAAAACGTTCTATGATGCCTACAAAAAAGGTTCAAAAAACACTCACCATAAAAAAGTTCAAAAAAAATCAAATGATGGGAGACCCATAAAGCCAAAGGATCAGAATATGTACATATTGGTTTAACCTGAAAACAGATTAGGAAACTTATGGAAATTTCAAGTCAAAAGAATTCAAGGTATCTCACAGTGCAATGAAATTGCAACTGAAATCAGATAGAAAAAAATGAAAGTTGTAATAACCAAATCAAATTTATTAAACGAAATGAATAAAATAATTAACCCTCTCAAAATGGATAACTACTTCAAATCAGCGTTCACTAAAATTCATCGATTGACAATTCAGACGCATTTTTGAATTGATCCAGCTCCATAATTGCTTCAATTTTGTCAAATTGTTGTCTTCTAACAGAAGATAGGTACACAAGATTCTGATGTTTCTCAGAACTTTCGAATCCAAATAAGGAAGCCTCTCGACACTTTGATTTCCAACTCTTCAGTTTGAAGTGGGCGTGGTTTCTTTTTTCGAATTTGCTCCAAGTCATCCAAGGTGGCAGAATTTTGTTCAGGTCCGTTTTGAAGTTGGCATCATCGATAAAATTTCTGAGATCATGTCACACTTTTCGAAGGGTCAATCTGTAAAGAATGGACCTAATTAGAAAAAAAATACTTTCAAATATATAAGCTTACACAGATTTAAAATCACGTTGCTCCAAAATATTGGTCATTGGCACATCTGTCACATCAAGGAGGAACGGCTCTTCTGGTAGTCGTCCTAGCATGAATTGGTTGAGACGTGGTGTTTGAGTTGGGTCCTGCACAACAGTTTGGTTATTAGTCGTTCTAAAATAGGAAATTTCATTGAAAATTAAGAGAAAATAATGACTTTGGTCATCACCCAGAAAAAAACTAACATGAAAACTCTATTTCTATTGGGAATGCTATCTGGAGTGATGATGTCCAGGCTAGGTTGTGCTTAGCACAGACTGGGCCGGATTAGGAATGGCATGATGCCTAAAAATTTTGAAAATTACTGTTCAGGGGCTATTTCCCTTCAATTTCTCTCAAAAATTGTATAAGAATTTCTAATAATCTGATGAAGAACCATCCCCGTTCGTGACGTGAAAACTTTCTATCTTACCTCAAGCACCCCAAAAAACAGAAAAAAAACCCCGAAACTCACTTGTTGGAACATTTTTCAAGACTGTCTCCGACGTCGTCGTTCGAATTTTTTAGGGTATATCAATCTGAAAAGGAATAATAATGGGATAAATCCTCAAAAACTTCCTATGACGCCTACGTAAAATTTGAAAAAAAAGTACTCACCTAAATAAACTTCAAAAAAATCAAATGAGGGGAGACCCATAAAGCCAAAAGATCAGATTATGTACATTATTGGTTTTACCTGCAAAAACAGATTAGGCGAATTATAAAAAGTTCAAGAGAAAGTTTTCAAGATATCTCACAGTGCAATAAAATTGCAACCGAAATAAGAGAAAAAAAAGAGAAATAGAAGTTATGAACGAATTGAATTTATTTTACAAAATGAAGAAACGTTAGAAGCAGTGCTAGCCAAGAGTGGAGAAGAAAAGTGCAGATGTGTTCAATGGCCTGAAAAATAAGATAGTTCACTTTTTGATTTGGAAAAAAATTGAGAACTAACCTCCGCGGTTTGCCTCATCCGCTCTCTCGCGCGTGGGTGGTGGCCCCGCGTCTCCCACCGGTGCAAGAACGTTGCGGCGACGGACGACTGCCAGTGCAGACACGACTGCAGCAGCGACTTCCGGAGCAGCGACG
This sequence comes from Caenorhabditis brenneri, assembly GCA_000143925.2. NCBI lineage: Eukaryota > Metazoa > Nematoda > Chromadorea > Rhabditida > Rhabditidae > Caenorhabditis > Caenorhabditis brenneri. The sequence goes on along the minus strand of GL380163.1, from coordinate 24,236 downwards.
TGCTGAGCAGCAACTTCCGGAGCGGCAACGTGCTGAGAAGCGACGATTCCAGCGTTCTGGGCTGCGGCACTCTGGGAAGTGATTGCTGGAGCAGTGAAGGCAGCCACAAAGCGCTCAACATGAGTGTTGATCCTCTCTTCCTTGGCCGCCGAAGCCTCGAGGAACTTCTGGGTTATGGCCTCGATGCAGCTTTGCATGATGCGAGCTTGATGCTGGAAATTACAGTTAGTTTGTTTCAGTATTGAACTTTCTGCAACTCGATGGCAGAGAAGAACCTTTGAAAACTTTCAAAAGTTACAGGAAAAAAATCAAATGAGAAACCCGTTACCTTGACATACATTAGCAGTCGGTGTGAGATTCGGCGGCGGGTTCAGTGGTGGAGCGCCATCAAGGATTGGAGCAACTCCAGCAGTGGGTCCTGAGAAATGAAATGTTAGAGTTTACACAAATCTACTGCACATTTCTGTATTTCCGCGGGTTTTTCGAACGAATTTCTCAAAAATTTTCTATAAACCTGCGGAAAAGTTGAAAAAAACACTCACCTGAATAAACTTCAAAAAAATCAAATGAGAGGAGACCCATAAAACCAAAGGATCAGAATATGTACATATTGGTTTCACCTGGAAAAACAGATTAGGCAAGTTTTAAAAAGTTCAAGTAAAAAGTGTTCAAGATATTTCACAGAGCAATAAAATTGCAACTGAAATCAGAGAAAAAAAACGAAAGTTGTTATGAACAAATTGAATTTATTTTACGAAATGAAGAAACGATAAAAGCAGTGCTAGCCAAGAGTGGAGAAGAAAAATGCAGATGCGTTCAACGGCCTGAAATATAAAATAGTTCACTTTTTGATTCGGAAAAAAAATTGAAAACTAACCTCCGCGGTGATTCAGTGATCAGCGACGACGGCATCATTGACGACTGGGGCAGGAACCGGGAGCATGTGACTTGCTGCCGGAGCTAGAGCAACTGAGGGAGCCAGAGCAGTTGGAACAACTGGTGCAGCTTGCACGAGGACAAGGCAACGGCAGAAATCTTTCCGATAAGCTCCAACACATTCGCCTGGTACTTCTCCATACAGTCGGTGGTATGTTGAAGCGCGACAGCTTGACCATCAACAAGCAGCTTCACGGTCGCTTTCATCTCTTCCAATCCGGCGACGTTGGCTCTGAGGTGCAGACCGGTCACCTCCATGTTCTGGGCGTGTTGCTGAAATAATTATTTGAATAATGCTGCTAACTATTTTGATCAAACTCACAAGCTGCAGCAAAGCGGACAACTGGGATATGTTGATTCCCAGCTGCTGGCCTCCTTGGTTCCAAGCAGCGACTGGCGGATGATCTCCCAGCATACCCTATAAAATAATTACTGTTAAATAATTTATATATTCTTGTGGAAAAACCTCGTTGCGAAGTGCCACCTGCATGAATGGCCGAGTAGCAGCTTGAAGGAAAGCGGATCCATTGTCAGCTGGTGGGTGCAGCTGCTCCGATGGCTGGACGGCTGCTGTGTTGGGGCTCCAGCCACTTTATCAAGGATTGGAGCAACTCCAACAAGGGGTCCTGGAAAATGAAATGTTAGAGTTTATAAATCTACTGCACATTTCTGTATTTCCGCGGTTTTTTCGAACAAATTTTGAATGTTTTTAAATTATAATTTTCTCAAAAATTTTCTAAAAACCTGCGGAAAAGTTGAAAAAAAAACACTCGCCTGAATAAACTTCAAAAAAATCAAATGAGAGGAGACCCATAAAGCCAAAGGATCAGAATATGTACATGTTGGTTCAACCTGAAAAAACAGATTAAGCAAGTTACAAAAAGTTCAAGTAAAAAGTGTTCAAGATATTTCACAGAGCAATAAAATTGCAACTGAAATAAAAAAAAGGAAAATATGAGTTGTTATAACCAAATTGAATTCATTTTACGAAATGAAGAAAAATAATTATTTCCCCAAACACAATTTCCTGGTGTTTCCAGCCTCTGAGGGGTTCTGAGAACCGTTGGCGAGCATATACGGAGCGTGCACGTGTCTGTTCACTCCTGAAAATTGAACGTTTCAATACCATGCTTCAAAAAACCGCAGCCCACTCACCAGTTAGGGAGGCATCTCTTCCGATCAGAAGGCAATAATTTTCATCAACTCAATGATATCGAAGCCAAGAGGGCGTTGTGGCTGGTAGATGCCACCAAGACCACCGAGATTCTATGAAATGAAAGGTATACAATCAAATGGAATATTTTCTCGAAACAAACCTCATTGTGGAGCTCGAGCTTCATTCGAGCTGGGGCGGCCGCGACTCCAACCAGTGGATCTGCTGCTCCAATCGCTTGAGGGAGGACTGCCTTGGCTTGTCCTCCAGCGGCTTGCTGAGCCGCAGCCAATGCAGCACGGAGTGCTTCAGTGGCGTTGGGCTGCGGTTGGATGGCGTTGGGCGGTGGTGGGGGTGGAAGACCACTCATCTTAGTTCGGCGCGTATTGAGTTGGCTGAAAATGTAGAATGGAAGTTTATGAAAAGTGGTGATTCAATTCAAGATTCAAGAATTGGAGCAACTCCAGGTGGTCCTGAAGATGTATAGTTGAACATCATTCTGGTACTCTGGAATTCCCAAGAAAAAATCAACTCACTTCCATGATCTCGTCGTTTTCCAGAATCACCCGATGATGACGGTTCCATTATTTGTTGCAGTTGCTTCACTGCAGTGTCTGCACTGTGCTTGGTTGATTGTAAGCTGAGATTCGGAAGATTACCTAAAGAAAAACTAATCACAGTTTGACGTTCATTAGCAGTCTGTGCGAGATTCGGCGGCGAATTCTGTGTTGGGGCTCCAGCCACTTTATCAAGGATTGGAGCAACTCCAGCAAGGGGTCCTGGAAAATGAAATGTTAGAGTTTAAAAAAAATCTACTGCACATTTCTGTATTTCCGCGGGATTTTCGAACGAATTTTGAATTTTTTTAAATTATAAATTTCTCAAAAATTTTCTATAAACCTGCGGAAAAGTTAAAAAAAAACACTAACCTGAATAAACTTCAAAAAAATCAAATGAGAGGAGACCCATAAAGCCAAAGGATCAGAATATGTACTTTCTGGTTTAACCTGAAAAACAGATTAGGCAAGTTATGAAAAGTTCAATAAAAAGTGATCAAAGTATCTCACAGAGCAATAAAACTGCAGCTGTAATCAAACAAAAAAAACGGAAGTTGTTATAAACAAATTGAATTTATTTTAGGAAATAAAGAAAAAATATTTTTTTCCTTTGCAGTTTTTGATGACGGTTTCTTTTGCTTCTCGATGTCGGAGGTCCTCTTTTCTTTGCCTATAATCATCTTCCTTTCTAAAAACTTGTTCGGTAATATCTTCAATCACTTTTCCCATTTTCTTCTGTTCTTCTTTCTTCTTTGAATTTGTTTTCGTTGTGTTCTTTTCTATCCTGAAAATTTCAGCTAGCTTTGAGAGCCATTAGTTTCGTTTTGAGCTTCCTGTAGAGCTTGATATTATCAGAGTTGAATTAGACAGTTAATTTACTTCTTTCCTGAGCAATAGTGCTGTCTGAGTCACGTGGAGACGGCGAGCGCGACGTGGATTCATCTGAGAAGTCAGAGATGTCGTGGTGTCGTTTCCGTGATCTTTCACGAGGGCGTTGTGGCTGATATATGCCACCGAGACCACCGAGATTCTATAAAGTGATAGGTATACAATCAATTTGAATATTTTCTCAAAACAAACCTCATTGCGGAGCACGAGCTCTATTCGAGCTGGGGCCGCCGCGACTCCAACCAGTGGATCTGCTGCTCCGATGGCTGGACGGAGGAAAGCGTTGGGCTGTCCTCCAGCGGCTTGCTGAGCCACAGCCAATGCAGCACGGAGTGCTTCAGTGGCGTTGGGCTGCGGCTGGATGGCGTTGGGCGGTGGTGGAGGTGGAAGACCACTCATCTTACAAGGGAAGGTTCCCAAGTGTTACCCTCAGATTTCGATGGGATTTCGGCTGAAGGTAGTCCTAGGGTAGACAACTTCAAAAACAAAGTCCTACCGGCGAATGCGCAGGTTCCGAGGAATAGCGCCAGTTTCTAGAATTTTCTACGGATTTTAGTCGATCAACTTTGAGGAAGCATAACTTAGTTCATTTTTGAGATTTTTAGTTGGGTTTTTGACCATTTTGTAGGGAAAAATACGGCCTATAATTTGTTCAACGGAGTCACTTTTCCATCTCTGAAGCTCGGTCCGTTATATGCTAAAATATCAGAAAATTCACTTTGATGTGGTTCAAAAAGTTCTGATTTTTGGACATTCGTCCTCGGGAGAGTATCACCATTCGGTTTCTATCGGCCAATGATGCAAGTATGCATGCTCAAATATAGGTCTCACCTTTGAGTTACGGGACTTATTTAACTTTTTTTCAAAAAATTTTCATTTTTCATGTATAGGGATACGTGGATTTTTTGGCTTGTGAGATCGGAAATTATTAGAGGACTCCAGAATTACTTCTATGAGCGCAAATGACATATTTTGAGCTCATTGCAATGCGTTCAATGATTTGTGAACCGATGGAAAAAAATTTCGAAATTTCGAAATTGCGCCATTCCACGTATCCCTATACATGAAAAATGAAAATTTTTTGAAAAAAAGTTAAATAAGTCCCGTAACTCAAAGGTGAGACCTATATTTGAGCATGCATACTTGCATCATTGGCCGATAGAAACCGAATGGTGATACTCTCCCGAGGACGAATGTCCAAAAATCAGAACTTTTTGAACCACATCAAAGTGAATTTTCTGATATTTTAGCATATAACGGACCGAGCTTCAGAGATGGAAAAGTGACTCCGTTGAACAAATTATAGGCCGTATTTTTCCCTACAAAATGGTCAAAAACCCAACTAAAAATCTCAAAAATGAACTAAGTTATGCTTCCTCAAAGTTGATCGACTAAAATCCGTAGAAAATTCTAGAAACTGGCGCTATTCCTCGGAACCTGCGCATTCGCCGGTAGGACTTTGTTTTTGAAGTTGTCTACCCTAGGACTACCTTCAGCCGAAATCCCATCGAAATCTGAGGGTAACACTTGGGAACCTTCCCTTGTTAGTTCGGCGCAGAGGAGAACCTTTAAAAATTTCCAGAACATAAATATAATCAAGTAAAAAATCCCGGTACCTTGACGTCCATTGGCAGCTTGTGCGAGATTCGGCGGCGGATTCTGTGTTGGAGCTCCAGCCACTTTATCAAGGATTGGAGCAACTCCAGTAGGGGGTTCTGGAAAATAAATTGTTAGCGTTTATAAATCTACTGCACATTTCTGACTTTCCGCGGGGTTTTCGAACGAATTTTGAATTTTTTAAAATTATAAATCTCTAAAAAATTTCCTATACAACCTGCGGAAAATTTGGAAAATAAAACACTCACCTGAATAAACTTCAAAAAAATCAAAAGAGAGTAGACCCATAGAGCCAAAGGATCAGAATATGTACTTTCTGGTTTAACCTGAAAACAGATTAGGCAAGTTATGAAAAGTTCAAGAGAAAGTGTTCAAGATATTTCACAGTGCAAAAAAATTGCGACTGAAATAAGAGAAAAAAAAGACAAATAGAAGTTATGAACAAATTGAATTTATTTTACGAAATGAAGTAACGATAGAAGCAGTGCTAGCCAAGAGTGGAGAAGAAAAGTGCAGATGTGTTCAACGGCCTGAAATATAATCTAGTTCACTTTTTGATTTGGAAAAAAAAATTGAAAACTAACCTTCGCGGTTTGCCTCAGCCGCTCTCTTGCGCGTGAGTGTTGGCCCCGCGTCTCCCACCGGTGCGAGAACGTTGCGGCGACGAACGACTGTCGGTGACGACTGCAGCAGCGACTTCCGAAACAGCGAAGTGCTGGGCAGTGACTTCTGGAGCGGCAACATGTTGAGCAACGACCTCCTGAGCAGCGACTTCCGGATCGGCGACGTGCTGAGAAGCGACTATTCCAGCGTTCTGGGCTGCTGCACTCTGGGAAGTGATTGCTGGAGCAGTGAAGGCACCCACAATGCGCTCAACATGAGTGTTGATCCTCTCTTCCTTGGCCGCCGAAGCCTCGAGGAACTTCTGGGTTATGGCCTCGATGCAGCTTTGCCTGATGCGAGCTTTATGCTGAAAATTACAGTTAGTTTGTTTCAGTATTGAATTTGCTGCAACTCAATGGCAGAGAAGAACCTATGAAAACTTTCGAAACTTACAGGGAGTGCGAGATTTGGCGGCGAATCCTGTGTTGCGGCTCCAGCCACTTTATCAAGGATTGGAGCAACTCCAGCAAGGGTTCCTGGAAAATGAAATGTTAGAGTTTAAAAATCTACTGCATATTTTTTTCATTTCTGTATTTCCGCGGGTTTTTCGAACGAATTTTGAAATTTTTTTAACTATAAAATCCACAAAAATTCCTATGACACTAACGAAAGATTCGAAAAAAAAAGCACTCGCCTGAATAAACTTCGAAAAAATCAAATGAGAGGAGACCCAATAAGCCAAAGGATCAGGATATGTACATCTTGGTTTCACCTGAAAAAACAGATTAGGCAAGTTATGAAAAGTTCAAGAGAAATTGTTCAAGATATCTCACAGTGCAATGAAATTGCAACTGAAAAAAAGGAAAAAAGGAGAAATAGAAGTTATGAACAAATTGAATTTATTTTACAAAATCAAGAAAAATAATTATTTTCTTTTGCAGTTGTTCTTCTTTTTTTTTTTGCAGTTGTTCTTCTTTTGCAGTTCTTTTGCAGTTGTTCTTCTTTTGCAGTTGTTCTTCTTCGAATTTGTTTTCTTTGTGTTCTCTTCAAGTCTAAAAATTTCAGCTAGCTTTGAGAGCCATTCGTTTCGTTTTGAGCTTCCTGAAGAGCTTGATATTTTCAGTGTTGAATTAGACAGTTAACTTACTTCTTCCCTGAGCATTAGTGCTGTCTGAACTGTAATACTATTTATTTGAAGTCTCTGTTTTCGACCGAAGTTTTTCGGGTTCAAACACATATATCAAGTGTATTTTAGCCACAAAAGGGTTTCCGGTGAGAAGACGTTATTTCCGAGAAAAATCGATTTTTTCAAAAATCCTAAAAAATGCCTTCATTTATATTCAAAAAACGATAACGGGCTTCAAAGTTATCTATTTGGGGTGGTAAAAAAACGAAAATGTAGCTAATTGCATGTAGTTTACAATGGTTTTAATGACTTTTTTGAAAAAAAATTTTTTGGGGGTGAAATTCCCAAAATTCTAGGAGCAGTCCAAAAAAAAAATTTTTTTAACCGTGCGATTTCCCCAAGACTATGTTCAAAAAAAAGCCCAACTGATACTTA
>GL380163.1:0-13372 GCA_000143925.2 Caenorhabditis brenneri | reverse complement strand
AACAATTGCGAAACGAGAAACAAAGTGTTTGAATTTTCTAATGATAGATAGATCAAGAGGCTGAAGTTTACTAGTTCTACTGAGGGGGAACACAACAATATTCAGATTTTTCTGTAGAACAATCGGTAGGACTATCATTAACAACAGTATACACGATGAATGAACCAGGGGCATACAGATGGCGCTAAGGGAAACGAGCAAACTTCTGGGAAATTAGATATCAGAATTGTGGATTTGAGAGGACTAAAAGGTTATGCGACAGAAAAAAAACATTTTTTCTTTATCTGTTGAGAAAAATGTATCATAAAAACAGAATTACGGGGAAGTATACTGTAAAAACATGTAATTTTGAGTTTTCATCCCAATAAAGTTGTTACCGAGTTATAATTCGTGCAAACACGTACCCCATCATTAGTAAAATATAGAAAACGATGAAAATAAAAAATTCAAAACAAAGTTATGTGAAAAAAAATGAAAAAAAATTTTGAAAAAAAATTTTTTTTGAAAATTTTTTTTCAAAAATCGAAAAAAAAATGTAAACTTTTTTCGAAAGTTGGCATGTTTATTAAGTATCAGTTGGGCTTTTTTTTGAACATAGTCTTGGGGAAATCGCACGGTTAAAAAAATTTTTTTTTTGGACTGCTCCTAGAATTTTGGGAATTTCACCCCCAAAAAATTTTTTTTCAAAAAAGTCATTAAAACCATTGTAAACTACATGCAATTAGCTACATTTTCGTTTTTTTACCACCCCAAATCGATAACTTTGAAGCCCGTTATCGTTTTTTGAATATAAATGAAGGCATTTTTTAGGATTTTTGAAAAAATCGATTTTTCTCGGAAATAACGTCTTCTCACCGGAAACCCTTTTGTGGCTAAAATACACTTGATATATGTGTTTGAACCCGAAAAACTTCGGTCGAAAACAGAGACTTCAAATAAATAGTATTACAGTTGAGTCACCTGAAGACGGCGAGCGCAACGTGGATTCATAGATGCCTATTTTCGCTCGCCATAGTCGAGCACCGCTTTATTGAAGGATAAAATGTGTTACAACATGGGGGTTTATATAGTGCTCTAGGAGGGGCGGAGATTTAATATAAGACAATAAAAGTGATTGCGTGGGACGAGAATGCAATAAGCTGTACAGACATGACTCACGGCAAGGGGGGGGGGGAAGGTGCGAAGGAGAGTTCGAGCACACTCCCGGCGGTTTAAAGAGGGGGGAAAGGGGGACATAATTGGTCAAAAAAGTTTACATCCATTGGTTAATTGTGAAAGATGAGCTGCAAACTCCGACTTAGTGAGCTGCAAGCTCTGACTGGGTGAACTGCCAACTCCGATTTGGTGAGCTGCAAGCTCTGATGAAGATCTCTACGTGTGTAGAGAGGCTCCCGGCCAGCAAATGAGTTGATGGAATTGGAAGAGATCTTGTTCCTGGCTGTTCCTTGTTGGAACTGCACATGTCCAGCTTGTTGTTGATGGTTCAGCAACGGAATTGTCCGAGCTGAAGCTGGAAGGTGGTGTCTTGAAAGAAGTCATTGTTTGTCTTCTTGGGGTTGGTTGGACAAATGAATTGTCCTGATGTTTGAGCTGAAAGCTCGAATGTGGAGACTGAGCAAAGTTTGCTCCACGAGTTTGCAGTTTGACAAAACTGCCTGGTAGAACTGGTTGTTCTGGTTCCAGAAGTTGCTCTCCTGTCAGGAACTTCACGTGAGTTCCTCGGCCATTGAGCGGATGTGTGGTTCGGTTGATCTTCCTCACCAATTTGTGCAATTGTCCGTCTTGTTCAATATTCATGTTTTACACTTGCTCCCTGCGCACAGAAGAGACTGCCAATATGAAATCCAATTGACACTGAATGCAAGCTGTTGCCCGACTTCCTTGTCGCCGGCTGGGAGCATCTTCCCAGAATCAGAAGTGATGAATAAAGACGGACTCGAAGTGATCGTGTTGATCCTTCTCACCAACCAGTCTTCTGCCTGAATTGGCCTGCTTATCCAAAATTCCTGAAGATATCCACCTGCTCTCCTACTGGCGTCGTAGAAGAGACTGCCAATACGCGACTCGATTGACACTGAATGCAAACTGTTGCCCGACGCGTTTGTCGCCGGCTGGGAGCATCTCCCAGAATCAGAAGTGTTGAATAATAGATCGGAAGCAGGAAGCAGTGCTCACCGTGCCACGCGGGACTTCGATGAAAGGTGGCCGACCGATTAAAGTCGATGCACCATATTTTCGCTCGCCATAGTCGAGCACCGCTTTATTGAAGGATAAAATGTGTTACAACATGGGGGTTTATATAGTGCTCTAGGAGGGGCGGAGATTTAATATAAGACAATAAAAGTGATTGCGTGGGACGAGAATGCAATAAGCTGTACAGACATGACTCACGGCAAGGGGGGGGGGGAAGGTGCGAAGGAGAGTTCGAGCACAATGCCACCGAGACCACCGAGATTCTATAAAATGACAGGTATACAATCAAATTGAATATTTTCTCAAAACAAACCTCATTGCGGAGCACGAGCTCCATTCGAGCTGGGGCGGCCGCGACTCCAACCAGTGGATCATCTGCTCCAATTGCTTGGGGGAGGACTGCGTTGGCTTGTCCTCCAGCGGCTTGCTGAGCCGCAACCAATGCAGCACGGAGTGCTTCAGTGGCGTTGGGCTGCGACTGGATGGCGTTGGGCAGTGGTGGAAGACCACTCATCTTAGTTCGGCGCGTATTGAGTTGGCTGAAAATGTGAAATGGAAGTTTACGTAAAGCTGATGATGTATAGTTGAACATTATTCTGGTATTCTGAAACTCCCGCACAAATATCAACCCACTTCCACAATCTTCTTGCTTTCCAGAATCACCCGACGATGACGGTTCCATTGTTTGTTACAGTCGCTTCACTGTAGTGTCTGCTCTGTGTTTGTTTGATTGTAAGCTGAGATTCGGAAGTTTACCTAAAGAAAAACTAATCGCAGTTTGGCGAAAATCGTAAAATCCCATGAAATAGCCTAGAAACTAACATTTACTCTACATTACAGGCTTCGAAACTCGTGTTAGAGGTGTTTTTCAATCGTTAACTGTTTTCAAACAATTTTCAGAGCTTAGAATCCTATAGGAATTTTACTGTTGGAAAAAAATCGGCAATAGTTTTTTGTGTAAATGACCGCCGGAAGAAGTGTTTTTCTTTGGGAAGTCAAGTTTCATCACAATAGCATCTCCTGAACTACTTCTTCGGTTCCGCCCCCAATAAAGAAGTTGTAAAAAACTCACCTTGGAAGAAAAAAAGTTCAAAATAATCAGCTTGACTGAGACCATCTATCGGATAGTCAGAGAAACAATGAATATGTGTGAAGTCGTTAATGATGAAGGTTTTCTGAAAAAATGAATTAGATTAGCTGAAAAAGTAGTTAGTAGAAAGATTCAAAATTTTTTTCGGGTTGCTATTGTACGAATCTTTTATTTCTACTAATCATCAGATAAAACTCACATTGGTAAATCAATAATAATCCATTGAATATATAGTTATTATGTGATTATGAGGAATATGATGATGGGAAGACCTGAAAATTGATAATTCAATGCTATTTCAGGCAGTTTTGTCAGAAAATTTACTCGGTTGCCGCCGGCAACTTTTGGTCGAAAGCTAATAGATCTAGGCCAAAATGCCAACAAAGTCGTCCGACGAGAAGTCGTGAAACCTCTGATTAAAAGCTGAGAGCCCCTCAGCTGCTGAGCGAAAATTGCTCAAGTGAATTATTATTCAAGCAGCTCCAAGTCTGACCAAAACCCGACGAAACTCAGATCAACAGCTGCGGGTGCCTAAGCTAGAGAATTTGAGTACCTGTTGATCAAAATCCATACTTGTGAAATTGTGGGCCAGCCCGCTCGGCCCGCACCGAGAAAATGTTTCGAAAATTTGCCCCAAAATCATGGAAAAACACAAAATTTTCAGAAATTTTCAATTTTTGGCTGATTCGTGATTCAAACTACTCAAACTACTGCCAACATGCAAAATATGTGACAGTTACACGAAATAGGCTAGAATCAGCTCATTTTTCGATTTTGATAAAAATGAATTGCTACTAATTAAAAATAAACTCACAAGAGAACATAACAAAATTCAAACAATCGATTGAAGACCCTTAATTGAATAACATTTGAAGATACGTGAAGTGAATAAGCATGACGATTTTCTTGAAAAATTCTGTGTGAAACTTTCTATTACTACTAATCATGAATAAAACTCACATTGATAAATAAAGACTCAAAATTGAAAATATTCCATTGTATATGAAGTGAATAAAGATGACGGTTTTCTGAAAAGATTGTATTAGAAAAGCTGAAATAATGAAGAGGTAGAATGCTTTCAAATATCGCACAGTGCAAAAATTGCAACTGAAAACAAAAAAAAAGAAAGTACAAAATGGATAATTCAATTCTATTTTATTCAATGAAATAAAAATTATCAAAAAATTAAGATCGATGGAATGGAGCTAACAAACTTGTTCAGGGTGAGGAGGTTGATTTTTTCCATTTCTAAAAAAAAAATTTCTATTGTTTTGAAAAACACGTAAAAACTATTAATTCCCTAAGACACCATATTGAAGGTGCTAGAACAAGAAGGCTATGAGTATTTGCTAGATGAGTTTTCCTACTTTTCATAGTTGTGAACTCTGTATTACCGTAGTAATACAGTAAGGGTAGCGGAAGTTTTGCGAACCCTGTGTTTTGAAACATTCTGACTTGAAAACGCACGAAATTCTTAGAAAAAGCTCCTGTATTTCCCTATTCTACCACCTTAAAACTCTAGAAAAGAATAAAACACACTCACTTTCCAGAAGCTCCTTGTTTTGAAACTTAAGTCTCTCCATTAGAACTCGTTGTGACTCGATTTGCGCTTGTTTTTCATTGACCAGAGACTTTATGTTGCAATTTCATTCTTGAAATTCTCGATTTCAGCTTTCATCTTCTTGTTTTCCTCTTCAATTGTCAACACTCGGATCTTCTCATTTCTCTGATCCTCTTCCTTCGCGGCGAGTTCTGAAAAAGTTGCTATTGCTATTTTGTTTGGTAACCTTCGAACTCTCAAGTTACAAATAACGTTTGGACAGAGTGCCGGTAAGATCGGCAATAGTGCCGCAACCACTGGGCATGCGAGTTTTTTCAGGTGGAAAAATGGCATTTTTCAAGGCAAAATGCCAGTAGAAATAACACAGTGCCGTTCAAATTTTTATAGATACTTTTTTCAAGAACTGCATAATTACCTTCCTGAAGCACCTTGTTGTGAGTGGCGAGTATGTTTTTCGATTTGACCGCTTTGCTTGGTGACTTCGGACTGTAAGGCGTCGTTCTTTTTCTTGGATCTTTCCTATTCTGCTCTCAAACACTCATTTGCCTTCTCAATCATCGACATTCTTTGCTCCTCTTTTTTCTGATCCTCTTGCTTCTTTCTTACTTCTCCTTGATTGAAAAAACAATTGAGCGCATGAGTTTTCGTACTCCTTCTGGCGTTTTTAAAGCATCAAGAGCTTCTTCGAGTACTGCTTTTCGTTGTCTTCAACATCCTTCATTCGCTTCTTGAACATTTTTGCGTCCTTTGCGTTTTTCTTCTTTCTCAGCTCGTAGAAATTGAAGCACTCAGTTTCAAATTGGCGAATCCAAAATCAATAATCTTGGTCGAGGAATCTTTGGTCGCACTGTGCCATAATTCGTCCTAATTGATCTTGATCCAGGCCGAACGGACTTTGGAAGTTGTGTGGCTGCTGTTGATTGTCCATCGCTCTATCGTTCTTCTTAGCTAAACACATAAATATTATTTGAGCCCACTTTTATGGACACGGTAAAAAAAGGAATATGCCTACTAGGGAATGGTCTGAATGGGGTGTGCAGTTGAGACATAAGAGAAGAATAGGCCGAAAGCTGACATTCACCCGACTCCAAAACAGTTTTCACTACCTGCCAAACGATCCATTGAAGTGAGATATTTCGATCTGAAATTTCTGTACAAAATCCTCTGGTTTTGCACTGTTTCTCACTGTTTCACAATGCTTTCCCGCGATAATCAACTGTCGAACACCGTGTCCTCCCCATTGCCCTGGTTTACTGTGGCAGAATGTGGTCGGTTGGCCGAGGCGGGAACAGCATTGGCACTGGGGAAGGGACTCTATGGTTCGACCGTGCAGATCGAAATATCTCGCTTCGATGAATCGTTTGGCAGATAGTAAAACTGATTCGGAGCCAGGTGAATGTCAGTTTTCGGCCCATATACTTCTCTTATCCCAACTGCACATCCCATTCAGACCATTCCCTAGTTAAAATAAAACTTTTTTTTTGGAAGTTGATAGTAAATGACTATCAAATTAGTTTTTCGAACGAGCCAACTCAACTGCCCGGTATCGGAGAGGGTCCCTTTTTAATCCGCCCTCACAAGCACACACAAGCAGGCAGATAGTGATGCGTCAGTTGTCAACAATTTGATGCGTTAGGACCCAAAGCGTACACTTCCGATACCAGGTAACACGATCGAGCTAACAAGGGGCTTGACTTTAGATAAGCTCTGGGAATTTCCTGAAAATTGGCCAAAACACTAATTCGGACCCCCAATAAACAAAAAATTTACTTAGAACCGCCACAACTCAAAAATAAAAATTTTCATTTTTTTGGTCAAAAATTTTCTGAAAAATTTTCGAAACTTCAAAGTTGACGCCATTTTTTGTCTACATACCTTTTCTCAACTTGTATGAACATAAAAACTCGAATTTTCGAGTTCCTGTCAATATCAGATCAAGTTTTTGAAAATTCTTCGAAACCCGGGTTTTTTCAAATTTTTGGAAAAATTGCTATAACTCCCTTCAAAATGGGTTGTGGCACGTGAAATTTGAACTGCGACATCTCAGATATGCCAGAAAAACGTGATTAAATTTCGTTTACCGTACTTCTCTTGAGATCTCCCTCAAAAACTGTACTGAAAAGCACGGAAAATGAAAATTTACCCCGATTTTCGGGATTTGTGGGACTTCTCGTTATGATTTTTGGCTTCAGGGGGCCAAAATGTACCCGCCCGCAAATTTTTAGAAAATTCCCAAGAGCTGGGAAAATTAGGTCTCTTGTAAGACATATGAAATAATAAACTTTGAAATTATTCAATATTCTGAAACTCCCGGGGAAAAGTATCCACTTACTTTCGCGATGTCTTCTTTTTCCAGAATCACCAGACGATGACGGTTCCATTGTTCGTTGGAGTTGCTTTACTGTAGTGTTTGCACTGTGTTCGGTAGATTGTTAACTGAAATTCGGAAATTTAGCTAGAAAAAAGTTTTCGAAGTTGCCAACAATCGTCAAATTTTATGAAATTCGGAACCGAAGCTGAAGTTAGAAATTTTTTTGATTCGTTGTTTTTTTTTCGAACAATTTTTGGAGCTTGTTTAATTTTTTATAAGACTATTACTGTTAGAAAAAATTGGTAATAGTTCATTGGTAATAGTTGTATATGACCGCCGGAAAAAGTGTAGTTCTTTTGGAAATCAAGTTTCATCACAGTAGCATTTCATGAGCTACTTCTTCGGTTGGTTTCGCCTCAAACAACAAAGTTTGAAATACTCACTTTCAAAAGAATCAAATTTGAGACCATCTATCGGATAGTCAGAAGATTGGTTAATGAATATGCGTGAAGTGATTATATATGAAGGTTTTCTGAAAAATATGAATTAGATTAGCTGAAAAAATAGTTAGTAGAAAACTTTCGAATTTTTTTCAGAATACTAATGTACGAACTTTTTTGTTACTATTGATTATTAGAGGAAACTCACATTGATAAATCGAAAATAATCCATTGAATATATAGTTATGATGTGATTATGGGGAATATGAAGATGTGAAGACCTGAAAAATGATTATTCCATAATTTTCTGAGCATTTCTGTCAAAAAGTTTACTCGGTAATTGCCGGCAACTTTTGGTCAAAGGTTATCAGATCCATTCGAAAACACTTGCAAAAGCCGAAAATCGTCCTACGAGAAAATATGAAATCTCTGATTAGAAGATGACAGCCCCATAGCTACCGACCAAAAGTGGCTTAAGTTCCGGACATATAATAAACCCGATTAAACTCAGATCAAAAGCTGCTAAGGAATTTGACTGTCCGTCGATCAAAATCTAGTGATTTTCTAACTTGCGACCAGAATTTTCCGGCGACGACCAGGTGTATTCCCACTAATTGAAAATAAACTCACATTGAAACACAAAAAATTGAAGATAGTTGATTGAAGGCCCAGTGTTGAATAAAATACAAGTTGAGTATGCATGAAGTGGGTAGAATATTATGATTTTTCTGAAAAATGTGAATTAGATATGCTGAGAAAATGATTAGATAGAAAGCATTCGATAGTACTACGAAAAGTCACTACTATATGAAAATTTCTATTACTACTAACCATGAAAAAAAAACTCACATTGATGAATGAAGATTCAAAATTGAAAATAAACCGTTGTATATGAAGTGAATAAAGATGGTGGTTTTCTGAAAAGTCTGTATTAGAAAAGCTGAAATAATGAGAGGTAAAATGCTTTCAAGATATCACACAGTGCAAAAATTGCAACTGAAAACAGGGGAAAAAAAGTACAAAATGTATAATTCGATTCTATTTTATTCAATGAAATAAAAATTATCAAAAAATTAAGATCGATGGGTTGGAGCTAACAAACTTGTTCAGCTTGTTGTTGATCAGTTTGGCTACTCCGTTAGCTACCATTCTGAAATATTTTTCATCAATTACAGTTTTATAATACAGAGAGAGGTCCCCTTGTCATGCCATCAACTCACTCATTCTCGAGTTCTTTCGGAACAATTGCCTTTGCGAAGTAAGCCATTCGAATTCGCATCTCCAAGCTCACAGATGTGTCTTTCAGGTATCGCTTGATGGCGATTGGGAAACATTTGTTGACTGTTCTTGCTGAAAAACAGGTTTCCGGACTAATTTTTCTTTGATTGACAGTTTGGATTGCTATTCCGAGTAAAAAAATCAGAAACATACCTTTTATTGAAGCCAGGAACCTCTCTTCTCTTAGCTGGTGGCTCGCAGTCACTGCGAACTGAGCTCGAGGACCTGGAGGATTGAACTGCAGCGCACATATTGTTTCCATCTACAACGTGATATAAATCTTTTCTTTTGTTCATAATCTGATAAAAATCAATGAGTAATAACCATTCCCACCGATATCACGTACCTTTTTTTGAATCGACTCCTAGCTCCTTTTTCGAATAGAAAAAAGGCAAACTCTCTCCGTTTGGGATGAAGTTGATCAGCTTTCGCAAATGAAATCCGAATTTTTCCAATTACATCCGTCTTCTTCTCGCAAGTGTCTTGCATTTTTTCGAATATTTTTCGATAAGTCTGAAATATACAAAACTAGTACGCCGAAAACAAAGATTGAGAATGATTCCAGCTAAAAAAGCGGAAAAATGATTTTTTGAAATCTTAAAACGTATTACAAAAAAAAGTGGCTAGAATCACGTCAACCTGTTCTATCCTACAAAACGCTCGTGCCTCAAAAAATGCTCTAACCAGCTTCTCAATAGCCTTTCCCCTCGGGTCAATGAAAAAGGACATTACGGTCGTCTGGCATGAAGAGGGGTGACTCAGGCTTACTTCTCTCAGAGATAGAAAAGGTAAAATGTTCATATGAACTGTGGCAGGCTGCCATTCCTTTAAATATCGATTGGATTGTAAGAAACTAAATCGATTGTGAAAAAATTATCCGTGAAACGCATAAAAATAAACTTTGAGTTTCAGAACATTTTGTTTTAGACCTGATAGTCATAATTTTAGTTCTTTAATAGAAAAAAAAACTGTTTGAAACCGAAACTATTATTTTCTGATAGAAAGACCGTTGATAGAAAATTGTGAATTGCGAAATTCGGCCCGGGCAATCATATTTTTAAGGAAACAAACCATTTTTCAATGCGGAATCATCTCATGTTTACGAAAATCTGCTGACCTGAGTATTCTGATAAAAATTCAGCCTATTAGCCGACTAATTCACTCTTTATTACGCGAATTTTTGCCCCAAATACCGCCAAAATAAAGAAAAAACTCACTTCAAAATAATCAAATTTTAGACCATCTATCGGATAGTCAGAAGACATAATGAATATACATGAAGTGAATATATATGAAGGTTTTCTGAAAAATTTGAATTAGATTAGCTGAAAATATAGACAGTAGAAAGCTGCGGAGCTTTTTCAGGTTACTATTGTAAGAGACTTTCCGTTACTACTAACCATTAGAAAGAACTCACATTGATAAATTAAAATTCCAAAATTGAAAACTGTCCATTGAGATCCTTAAACACAAAAAATCGAGTAAAACGTGAGGTGTGTATGCATGTAGTGATTAGATATGAAGATTTTCTGAAACATTTGAATTAGATAGGCTCAAAAAATGGTTAGGTAGAAAGCATTCAATTTGTTAAGGTTACTACTGTATGACAATTCCTATCACTATTAATCGTGAAAAAACTCACATTGATAAATAATGATTCAAAATTGAAAAAAAAATCCATTGTATATATGATATGACGTGATTATGAGGGGAATATGAAGATATGAAGATCTGAAAAATGATAGTTCAATGCTATTTTAGGGAGTACTGTCAAGAAATTTACTCGGCTGTCGCTGGCAGATTCTGGTCGAAGGCTATTCTACTAAACTCAGATCGAAAGCTGCGGATACCAATGTTTCGACCAAAAATTGACTAGCTGTCAGTCAAAAATGGCGATTTCCTGACTTCCAACCAGAATTCGTAAGCAACGACCGTGTATTTTCCTACTAATTAAAAATGAACTCACATTAAATGATAAAAAAACTCGAAATAATCGATTGAAGATGCAGAATTGAATATGATATGAGGTGAGTAGGCAAGAAAGGATAAGCATGACGGTTTCTCTGAAAAATATGAATTAGATGAGCTGAAAAAATGGTTACCTACTGTTTGAAACTTTTTATTTCTATTAGTCATGAAAAAAAACTCACATTGATAAAATAGAGATTCAAAATTGAAAAAAATCCATAGAATATGAAGTGGATAAACATGACGGTTTTCTGAAAAATGTGTATTAGAAAAGCTGAAATAATGATGAGGTAAAAGTATCGCACAGTGCAAGAATTGCAACTGAAATCACGAAAAAAAACAAAGACAAAGTGTATAATTCAATTCAATTTTATTCGATGAAACTAAATTATCAAAAAATTATTGTGTCCTCCAACATCGGCTTTGCTGGTTTTTGGCGTCGATCCGGAAGATGCTGTCCAAGAAGTCAACGAAGGCCTGGAAAAGAGATTTGAAATGAACGCATCCATTTGGAAAAAAGAAGGTTTCTAGGTAGGTTCAACCGAAAATATTTCAAAATACTTACCCAGTTAACCTTCTTCGAACAGAGCATGATTCGACACTTCAAATCGATCCTGTCGAAGCAGGCGGATGCTGCATATGGCGAGGATCCTGGAAACGCCACTCTCATAAAATTGATGTTGAAAATGGACAAAACTCACGCTTCTGGACCTTCTTGGCGAGGCTCTTTTCACTGGGGGATTTGGCAGTGGTGGCTCCAGTTGCTCCAGTTGAAGTGGTGGGTGTGTCTGGAGTCTTCGTCAGCTTAGAAGTTCCATTGAGGATTCTTCTTTGCTCGATCTCATCACGCGAGCAGAACTCATTCCAGAGCTGGAAAATATGAAGGATGAGGTATGATTCCGAACAAATTTCCTTGACTTCTAAGCGGGGTACAAGAGAAAAAAGCGCTAAAAACTCACTTTCATATTTTCTTTGTCGTTGAACAGCTTGTAGGCGGTGGTGTGGCAATGTCGGATCCATCTTCACAGATGTCCTCCAAATCTGTGAAGCTGAGCATGATTCTTGCTGAAAATCACCAGTTTTAAAAGTCTAAACAACAAAAAAGGCTCTTATCCAAAACCCGGGAGCACAAAATCGAGTATGTTGAATACCGAAAATTATTTACTGAGCCCCGGAAAAGTTTTTTTGAGTCTCGCATATTTCATAAGTCCCCGGTATTTCCATGCGCCCCGGGTAATTTCAGGTGTCCCGGTATTTCCTAGGTTCCTTTGTTCGATGAAAAAGAGCCCTCGATATTTCCATGGGTTCCGGGTATTTTCAAAAATCCCGGGTATTTCCAAGAATCCCAGGAATTTTTCGAGTCCTTCCTCTGATTGGAAGAAAAACCCCGTATAATTCTATGGGTCCCTGGTATTTTCATGGGTCCCTGGTATTTCCATGGGTCCCGAAAAAAAAATACCCAGGTTTCGGATAAGAGCCCAAAAAAAATATGCTCACCATGACTCGACGCCATTTCCTCGCTCCCATATTCCTCGATTGGATGGTGCTGCTTCACAGTGACCCGGCGGGAGATCTCATTGATCTTGTCGGCCGACTCAGAATGGTGGTTGGGGCTGAAAATCAGGTTCAATGAAGGTATTATTTTTTCTAATTTTCTCAAATCTAGAAGAAGCGAAAAAAAAACCATTTTTCAATATTGAGTCACACCAAATTTCAAAGAAAGAGTATTCGAATGAAAATTTAGCCAACAAGTTGACAAATTTCCCTATGATTATTAAAGTTTTTGCCCCGAAAAGCCCAAAAAAACAGAAAATGAAACTCACTCGTTGAAATAGAAAATTCAAAAAAATCAGGTCGGCAGAGACCATCTATCTGGATAGTCAGAAAAAGAAATAAATGAATATAGTACAATTAGAAAAAATCAAAAGACGAAGAGGCCCCAACGAGGGGCCAAAGGGAGAATAAATGTTGTTGGGGAAGACGAATAGCGTGGCCTGTCGATTAAGTGGGCGAGATACAACAGGAGGCTGAGGAGACGCAGGCGAGCAAAGGGACACATACAGTGGCGAGAAATGGTGAGGGTACCTCTACATAGCGAATTATAACTCGGTTCAAACTGAACCGATCGACGAGAAAATTTTTTCTGGTACTACCGATACGTATTGGAATGAAGCAATATATTTTTTGTCTGAATAATTTTTCAGATTTTTTCAGAATTTCACATTGTCTGAAAAATTTTGAGAACTGAAAACCAAAACTTTTTTGTGTGGTGTTTTATTTCTATCACTTTGACGTCAAAATGTTGTAATGGGGTCAAATGAACAAAATTTGTCGATAGACCTGATATTAGGATTCCGGATCCTGAGCTACAAGCCTATAAGCTCAAAACTAGCGAAATGGCTTAAAATGGATAACTCGTCTCAAAATAGTTCAAATGGACTAAAACTTTGCGAGAGCGTTGCTTTTTGACACCCCATCAATATGCGAACAAAAATAGGTCGTTTGGAAAAACTTCATTTTTTCGAGTTTCA
>GL380162.1:120066-144724 GCA_000143925.2 Caenorhabditis brenneri | reverse complement strand
TTTTGGTTTGGCAAAACGCTTTACTAGGCCAAGTTACGTGAATTTTATAATTATTTCAGTTGATTTTTTCAGTACAAAAATCAACTGAAAAATCAGAAAAGTAATTGAAGTGAAGAAATTTTAAATTTAATTTATTTTCAGTCGGTTTTTGTTTTGGAAAAATCTGCTGAAATAAATTTATGAATCATGTAACTTGACCTAGAACAGCGTTTTGTCAAAACAAAATTAGGTTTGTGCATAACTCGTGCTCAGCTATCCGATGGTACATCTCACTAAGTGCAATTTCACGGACATTTCTGAAGGTTCCCTAGTTAGAAGTCAGGGTGAAACTCAATCTCGGTCGTAACCAGATAAAGAAAATATAAGCTTAGCGATACAATTGTTTTTAAAAATACTTGATATTTTAGAAAAGTGACATAGCACATCCGTAACCGAAAAACAGTTAATAAAAACATTATATGAACAAAAAATTGGCCACAAGGCCTTCATGGATTCAGATGACATTTCTTCAAAGTCCAATCTTTTCAGAGTATTGACTGACTGTTCTGTAGATTTGTTCCCAAATTCTTCGCATTTTTTCAATTGCATATTCAAGGATCATATTGATTTTCTTCAGCAAAACAACAGCAGACGCATTCATTTTCCAAATTTACATTTCGAAAACGAATCAAGATAATGGTTTGGCTACAAAAGTCTTCATGGATTCATATGACACGAATCTATTGACTCCATTACAATCAAATGTTCTTCACAATACTTGACAGTTTTATAAAAAACCAAAATAGAAGGCGACTCTTGCCACGTTTCAATAATCAATGGCTGAAAATCATATATGTTGCATTCAAATCCAATGAAAACCAACCAATCATCTGAAGTCTGACTTCATGAGTGAATTGAAGACACATGACCAATTGACTGAGAGTAATTGTCAGATTTATAGCTATCTTATACCATTTGCGAATCGTCTTGTTTCAAAATGTCGTGCTCTAGCTTATCCAGATTCTCAGAACGACGTTTACTCTGCCTTCGCTTCAATTCATGCTCTCTTCAAATGAAAAACACATTTGGAGGGTCATTTTTTATTGTTTCAGAAAAGAAGGAAAACTGTAAAAGGGAATTGACTAGAGAGAGGAACGGGTGGAGGAGCAAAAAGAGGACAGAGGAGAGGGGGTGGGGGTTTTAATTTTTTCAATTTTCTTTCAGAATACAATGTTTTTTTTTGTTTCTTGAAGAGTATTATCAATCAGTATATGTGATGAAAATCAACAGGGTTGCGTGTGTGTGCGTGTGAATATTTGGATGGGGAAGGGAAAACATTTTTCGACTCAAAATGTACAAAATACTTTTTTAAATAATCTTCAAAAAAAGAACGAGTTCTTTCATTGAAGAGAGAGGGAGGAATGGGTCATGAATGGGAAGGAGGGTGAAGAGATCGATGAGAATGGTCTGGGAGAGAAAGAGAGAGAATGGCTAGAATTAAATTGACAGGGATGATTTGAAAGATAAATAATCATAAATTAGGAGACGAGAAAGAGAACACGAGTTAGACACGATAAGAGCGAGCATTTGTTGAGATGGCGTCTTCATCGTCCCACTCGAGACCTCCAACGACGCGTTGATTTGCATCCATATGTGGAAGGACTTCGGTTTGGTCCTCCTCGTCTTCTGAGACGTCTTCCTCCTCATCACGGTATGAGCATTCGCTGAAAACATTCAGAATGAGTATGAGAATCCCTAATTGCTCTCAGATTTCCTTCCTCACTTTATGTCGGTAGTTTGCTTATAAAAAGTTGTTGTGAGCTCGGTAAATCGACCTATTAAGCCAGCAATTTGTCTGCCGGGTAATGGAATTTTTATTATCCTCAGTCTTCAGAAAATTGATCCATAAAATGTCTATTCGTTTTCCCTATCTGAATTGCTCAATTCACCTTTGTGATCAAATTCATGACTCATCGTTAATCGTGTTTTGTTTTATGCTTTTCCAGACTGACATTAATTTTCAGCCAGTCACCTGAACTTCCGGTTCATTTAAAATCAATCATATTAGAACAGGTGACTCCAACCAGGAACTCTCTCTGGGAACTATAAAATGAGGCTTGCAGGCAAATATTCAAATTCTGCAAAACTACCCAAAAATGGAAAAGCTAGAGAGAATCTAATTTACAACCAAAAGAAACAATGAGAATATGTGAAAATAAGAAAAGGAAATAATTGTTTACCTCTCTCCATCAGTCTCCTCTTCTTCTTCCTCATCACTGAATTCGTCAATAACTCCACCATTCTTCTCGACATCATCCAATGGATTCACAGTGATGTTCATGCCACTATCATCCCAATGCATTCCTCCGTCACTCTGAAAAAAAAACGTACATGATCCCTCCGTCTAGATTCGATTTCCGCGTCTTCGCAGAAGAAGTCAAAGTGCATTCTCTTCTATTTTCTGCTCAGATCCTATCCGATTAGAAAAAAAAGATCCTCTAAATGGTCTCGCTGACCAAAATGATCAAATTGTATTTGTAGTTTTTGCGGAATGACTAATAGATTCTAGGGGAAAGTGTGATATTTATGGTTGTTAATATACATGATCTCTGAAATCCTCTCTCTTTATTTCTCACCTGTCTCTTCTGTCTTCGTCGTCGTGGCATCGGTGTGTCGCGCATTTTGAGCACTCCGATGACGAGAAGAACCAACAGGAATCCGACACAAACAACGACGACGACGGCGACGGCGCCACCTGAAATTCAGAATAATTAAAAAATGAAATCATTCAGAATAGTCTCATACCAGCGATCGCTCCTTGTCCAACATCGTAACCGTGGTGAGAGAGCAATGCTTTCGGACGTGGAAGGTCCATTTCCAGAATGTTCTGAAAGAAAATTGAGTAAATACTTTGAGGAAAACATGATATCTTTTTAAGAATCCCTTAATTTATTTATCACCTTGATTTTAGCCTCATCTAGAGAATACATAGAATGCCAGAAGGCCATGAAGACGTGTAGAAAAGGGAAGAAAATGGACGAAAGAGGAATTGAAGCAAAATAAGAGAAGAGGTGGCGGAGAGAATGGTTTGATTAAATCAGATTCGGATGGACGGCCCGAGAAGGGGATGCTCCTTAGAAGGAGAGTGAGAAGGCGACAAAGAAGAAGAAGGAGAAGCTGAGATGTTTTTGTTGTCAACCCCTTTTTTCGCGCTTCTCTCCTTTCTTCAGATTCTTTTTACCCAACCGTCGTCTTCGTTACGAAAATCAGAATATCAAAAATTCTTTGCTGTTTTTTTTCAAAAAGAGACACCGCCCTCTCCCTCGGAACACCGGTGCCAAATAAACATCTGCCGTGCTCAGAAAGCTCAGTTACTGAGAATGATGGATCCCTTGTGACGATGAATGGAGAAGTTTCAGACTCTCTTCCCCTCGAGGCATTTTCAGAGAGAGACACTTTAGAAAAAAAACGAAGTGTGCCAGGAAAAGAGAGTTGAAAAACAGGAAACCGCGCAAACTAATTTCCTGCCGATATATATAAAAAATGAAAGGATTGGTGGTTTGAACCTCTCCATTCAACGATCACATTTTCAGATGTTGATGTGGTTTCTGTTTGTTCAAAATTCAAATATTTTGAACTTGAGACAGAGATGAAGGGAAAGAAAAAAGCAATAAGAGAAAAAGGAAGTGGTACTACAATTTTCAGAAGAGAGTCGCGAGAGGAGATGCCTATCCAAAAAAGAAGAAATCTGATGCGCCTAGGCGCCGTGGCGAATGAGAATGAGCTGGCCCAATTTGTGCGTAAGGATCATATTTCAGAAGAAGAGCACGTCCGTCTCTAGATGGCAAAAAAAGAAGAAGGAAGAGATGAAAAACTAAACTTGTGTGTGGTCAGTCCAGTCAGCTGGTAGAGGTCCAGCACACAAGAGATGACATACATTTACAATTATTTGTGTGTGAAGATGTTAAAGACAAGGATCAAAACTTTCTTCCTGTTGTCACAAATTGTTGATTTTGAATGAATTTTCGATATGCTCTGAATATAGTTTCCTTGTATACTATTTTTTGGAAAACAGAGAGTCAAAACAAAGCTGATCGGTCTGATATTGGGTCAAAGAAGTCAAGACATATCATTGTTTTAAAATTCATAACTAGTTTTCAAGTGTGCTCTTCAGAATACTTACCACGAACATTCTGGAATACAAGTTTTAGCTTCAGAATTCTGAGCGAGACAACTTCTTGAGATGAAAAAAGGTGAGGATGATGACGAGAGCTTCTTCTGGAAGCAGCTTGTCGCTCCGGGGCAGATGGGGGCACAGGAAGAGAAGAAGAGTGGCGCTGCTTTCTTTTCTCGCGCCCTTCCCTTTTTCTTCTTCTTCTTTATGCGCCCTCTTCCTCCAGTTTTTATAGATTTGGTGGCAGTTGTGTGTGTATGTCTCTGTGTATATGTATGAGGCGACCCTTTCTGGAGTCGGAATAGTCCACACCAGAAGGTGCTCTGCGTCTCCTCTCTTCCAAGTGTTCATGTATTCTGGAGAACAGAGATTCCATGAGTGCCCCGGAGGAGACATGTTTTTCCATCTTCAGTGGTGGCCCAAAATGAAACACCGACTGACGTGAAACGATGGGAAGTTTTACACATTCACACATGTCAAAAAGGATGGATGTACTTCTGGAGAGACCACGAAAGGTTAATGAGATGGATTAGAAATTCTGATGGATCTGGATGAACCATATGATTGAATCGGAAGCGGTTATGACGCAAATCCGAGTTCAGAACATTTCAAAGAAAATCGTGATAATTCTTCAATGAAATCATTGTTCGAAAAGTAATGAAAAGTAATAACTCATGTCACTTGGCGATCGTAAGAGATCATCAACTTTCCGAGACACTGCTTAAAAAACTATTTTTCAGAGTTAGCTTCAAATTTGATCACTGAAAACTTCTGGAAAAAAGCAACTAGATAATCCCAAGAGACCAAATTTTTAGTTATTCTAGATGATCTGAATAACTTTGCAGCCAATGTATTCTTTCATCTTTTTGATATTTCCTTTTGCAAAAAAAAATAATTTCTTTATATCAACCCTCCTCCCCCACACGCATCTGACACTGAAATGGAAAGATGTCCCGAGAGACATTGCAACTTGTCAAAAGATTCAAAAGATCTGCCTGCTTGCACTGAACTTGTTGTTTTTGAACTACATTCATCCTATTCCTTTTCATCTGCTCTTCTCTCTATCTTGTTTTTTATTCTCAATGAGCAGTTATGTGAGCCTTCTCTTTGCCTCACACATGAGCTCACAAACTTTCTCTCTCTGATCACATGATTCTGCTTCAGGATGACGGCAACGAAGAGGATAGAAGACGTCAAAAGAATAAAAAAGGAATATAAAAAATGAAAGTGAAGGCACCAGGTGGTGAAAAGAGACGGCTTTTAGAGAAATTAACACGTTGCTATGAGACACTCCAAGCAACGAAAAAAAGCGGAGTGACGTCGTTTTGGGCAGATTTTGAATTTTGATAGAGCACGAAAAAAACGATTCTCGATAGGAGAGCACGAAATATTTTAATTGAAAATAAGAAGAGATCGCGTACTGAACTGAAAAAAAACAGATGAGATACACAAACCGACGAAGAAATAACAAGAAATCCTCTCGATTCGAAGGAATTGAAAAAGAGCCGGGAGCGAAAAGAAGACGTCGGGGACGAAGTCGCATTTATAATTCATAGTAAGGGAGCTCAAGAGATAGAAAGAGAGATGCTCTCTCCCGTCATCATTTTTTATCGAGTTGATGGAAAAATTCTATGGAATTTCATTTCGAGAAGTGGCGGCGGCGGCGGCAAAAGAAGAAAAGAAGAAATGATGAAAAGGTTTGAAAATTGAAAAAGTAAAGAAGACGATTGATGATTTCCGTATCGTAGATGATGGATTTTTAGAAAAAAGGCTTGTCATCTAGATCCGGTTGGTAGAGGAGGCGTGAGAGAATAAATGTAAGCCAAAGTTCGTGAGGGAGGTTTTTTCCAGAAGCGTATTTTTAGAAAATCAAATATCCGGAGCAGAAGTGACGAATTGCAGAAAATGAAGAGAGTGTTGATTAACAGACACAAATCACCTAGTTCAAGAGAGTCCAAAGACCTTTGTAGTCCTGACCATTCTGAATGAGCTGAAGAAAACTATGGACCTTCTAAATCGATTTGGACTGGCCAGTTCAGATCCAACAGAGCATTAAAGATCCTGTCTAGTGAGTCAATTCGTTGAATCGAATAATTCTTATTTTTCATTTTCATCTCTGTCCCAAGAAAAAATACTCAACAATGCATTGAGTATTAGCAGAGGAAGGAACAGAAAAATAATTAAGGATCCATTCCGAGACGATACCAAATGAAATGAATTAGAACACAAAATGAAGAAAAAGTGCTGAAAAGTCTTCACAGATGAGTGGAGGAGGCGTGCCTTTGACCTTGTTTTTGCCTGCGGGCACGACGATAGAGAAGCTTCGATGAAAACGACGGAGCAGCACGACGACGACGATGATGACAGATGGTTTGAGAAAGGAGACGCGTCGGTTTTAATTGAATTTCTGTGTTTCTACTGCTTTGCTGCATCTGACGAAGGCGGGAGACGTGTGTGTATTCGTATGCTCTCTTGCTCACTTCACATGTTTTTGAAAAAGAGAAAATGAGCACGGATATTCCGGACTAAACCGGAACAAGAATTTTTAACAATTTTTAGGGGGGAAAAAGAGAAAAGAAACAAAAGATACAAGTTAGAATAACATGTGTGACTCAGTTTTGATGGGGCTCTTTTTTCTCAAAAAGAAAGTGCGTTGAAAGGAAGAAAACGAGCAATTGGAATGGAATAACTGCACTCGGTGACAGCAAAAAAATGAGGGAAAAAGGGAAGGGGAGGCAATATGAAAAATGAGAAAATAGGAGAGGAGAGCTCATTGGCTCTCCTTCTTTTCCCTCATAACTTCTATTCATTTTTCTCCATTCCCTTTCTTTTTTCCCTTTATTACTCCACCCACTCCCCTTTGTTCTGGATTCTTTGGATTCTCTTTTAAGGATAATATTCAGAATATCTAGAATTTAATAACAACATCTTCCCTTGCTGAAATATTCTACTAACCTGAAGACGGGAACTTCCGAGTTGATCAAAAGCTGGCTCAAAGTGACGTTCAATGAGCTCCAAGCTATCCAAAGCAGTCTCTCCAGAATTGAAGTTGAATTGGATTGGATCCTGTGGAGCTGCAATTGGAGCCTCCGTAGTTGTAGTTGTAGTGGTGGTTACTCCCTCGATGGTCATCTGAAAATTCAAATATCTCAATCAAAACAACTACCGTATTCTATCTCTTCTCATCTCATATTTGATGTAAACATGAGAAAATGAAGATGAAAAAAGAGGAAGTATGAGTGGGCGCGTGTGGATGTATATGTGAGAAGTTGTGGAAAGAGAGAAGGAAGGGATCATAATTATGCCAATTAAGATTCTATTCTTAAAACTCCGCACTTCTACAGTAGAAGATTTGATCTAAATGACGGGAAGAAGAAGGAAAAAAGTAAGAAAAATAAGAAGACGTCGAAGAAGAAGGCGATGAAAAATTAATGAGATGTAGAATCCGAAAGGAAGGAAAAAGTGCACGATGATGAATCAGTGGAGAGTAAAATAATTGGATTCAACAACGAATCGACGAAGAAATGTGTGAGAGAATAAATGAAATTTCGGTCAATCCTAACGAAGTGCCCAAGAGAGATTTGGTAGACTTTTGGCATGGGAAAGTTTTCGTGAATTCTGTTTTCAAGAAACCTTTTGTAGTGAATTTAAAATTGAAGCAATCAAAGTAGAGACAAACAGAAGATTTTTACTTTTTTAACTCATTGCAACGAATGGAAGCTACCGTCTAAATTTTTAATTTCTAAATAATGCGAAAAAGCCAAAGTTTACAAAACTCAACACTTGAGAAGTTTGTCAAAACAAGATGAAAAGTGTAAGAATTGAACTTCCAAAGTTTTCTTGACTAGTCACAGAAAGTTGCGAGATGTACAATGCAACTTTTTCTCTTCTCAACATGTTTGAATGTATCATCGCTCTCTTGGGAATAAGTAAAGTAGAGCAATTATGGCTTGAGAGCTGTGAGCAATGTCTCTAAGAAATGCGCAAGTTCCGGTAAGTCTTGTGATTTTATCCGGAAAAGAAGCAAAGAGTATAAGAGAGAAGTGGGCGATATGAAGCAAAAAACACTGAGAAAGGATTAGATTGATCTCTTTTCCAGAAAGATTACAACTAATTTATTCCTCAGATTTTCAGAGGATTATGTCATCGGTCATTCGACGGAAATCGGAACGTGACATTCTAGAAGTCATTCAGAATGAATCCTGAAATCCTTAATACAAAAATCGACTAAAACGAGAAGGAAAGGGCGAGTCGAGTGCGTTTTTTTGGAGCTCAAATGAGGGCAATTTTAGCTAGAAGACGTCCTTCTCCTTCTCGTTTCTCACTCCGAAAACCCATTTCGAGGCGATGAAAACAGACGGGCCAAGTCATTATAGGCTCCGCTTCAGAAGAGCAAGCACATAAATGGATTTTGTGTTGAGTGAATGAATGGAGGAGGAGAGGAATTCTTCGAGAAGATAGAGAATGAATGAATGAGTAATGATCGTGGAATGCGCAATGATTTTTTAAGCCGAGCAGTTAGACCTAGATTATACCTCGCAAAAGTTTTTTTTTCTCTAAAGAAGTGACCAAAAATCAAAAGAGAAGAAGAAACTAAACTTTTGGTTTTCAGATGAAAGTTCTGAATCATGAGAGAATGACTAACCGTGACAAAGAGTTGGTTACTGAGAACACGTCCTTTGAGCATTGCACACTGGACAGTGTACGTTCTCTTGGCATATGATTCTGGTCTGGTGTTGAAGTAATGAACCTTTGAGAGCACTTCCTTATATCCTTGAGCACTTTCCTCTCCACGGAGAAGGATGCCCTAAACAAGCGGAAGTTATTTAATTGAAATAGATTTTCATTTAATTTTACTCACATCTTTGTCATGTTCGAATTCAATGTTGAGAGCAGCAATGAGGGAAGCTGGTGAAGAGAAGTATTCAACATCCATGTCACGAGCTGGTTGAAGATGCATCTTACAGTAGTCGATCTTGTGGGATTGAGTGACGTCTTCAAGTTCTCCATCAGCATTGTTCTGACTGACAGTGATGGTAAGGTCTGGAACCATTGGTTGTCCGACCTTCACCATGTGTTGGGTGCTCTTCAATTGGGATGCAGCGGAGATGGAGAGAGTTGGCTCAGTGACTTGTTGAACGAAGACGTATCCCTTGCTTGCTGGAAGTTTGACCTTCTTGTCATCCTGTTTGCAGGTGACTTCAGTCTCCACGTGGAATACACGGTGTCCTGGTGCTGGTTTCTCTTGAGTGTTAACATAGGCGACTCTCTTGAGCATCTGTCCAATTTGTTTTGATGTCTCAGCCTTCAAAGTAAGAGTGGTCAAGTCTGGAGAGAAGGTGGCGCTTTGTCCATCAAGGAGCTCGTCGACTCCGGTGAATTGAAGTTGTTCTGGACAGGTGTGAGCACATTTGATGGCCTTCTCACTTTCGACAGATCCCGAAAGAAGATAGATGGCCGAAAGTTGTCCACGGAAGAATTGAGCAAGTTTCTGTTGACGTCCGTGCCAGCAAGCTCCAACCACCAACTTTGTCTTTGTTGCTTTGGTCTTATGGAGCGGCCAGTCGTCAAGGATTTCAGGATTACGCTCGTCAGCCTTGAATGTCTTTCCATCGACGATAACATTGACATCATCAATTCCATTGAAGAGAAGAGAATATGAATGCCACTCGTTATCACAAACTTCTGGCATTGACCAACGCCATTCAGCAGCACGGAAATCAGCGGTGGCACCAGCCTCACGACGGAGAACAATCTCCAATTTGCAGTGACGAATGTAGACGGAGAAGTGATGACGGTTCATGTCTAAAAAACACTTGATTATTGGTTATTCAAATAGGAAAATATCTTACTGTAGTCATCGCTTTCACAGAGGATGTTCTGTTTGTTGCTTTGCTCATCCTTGGTTCCTGCAGCATGTTTCATCGAGAAGCTCAATGTGAAGTGATCCGGAATGAGTCCTTGATGAGCATCATCAGCAACAGTCAATCCTCTGGCTCCATCAAATTCAATTCCTTGGTCAGCCAAGATTTGGTTTTCAGCTGAGCTGGTGAGAGCCTCTTCGTTGAGGAGTTTGACGGTGGCAGTTGAAAGTCCGCAGGATTGGATAGTCTGGTTGTCATAGACGGTATCTCTGGCACATCCTTGAGTGACATGTCCAGCACGGAGTTCAATGATGGATTGAACACTCTTTGGCTCACAAACGGTTTCCTTCTCACAGAATTCAAGAGAAACATCTGGAAGGAGAAGCTTGGATCCAGTTCCAGCGGCATAGTTGACACGTTCATTCATTGCAGTGATTCCTTGAACACACTTTTCATCAACATGAACTGTGACGAGGGAGCTCTTGCTCTTGCGCATAGCACAATCAATGGCAACAACTGTGAGAATGTAGGATTTGGATTGAGTGAAGTTGAGTGGCTGAGTAGTGCGGAGAACTCCTTGATTGTTGATGGCAAATGGAAGTTCCTTGAGTCCATTGGTGATTTCGTACTCGCAGATTTCTCCATTTGGGTGTCCACAATCTTTGTCAGATGCCTTGAGAACACCGACCTCCTCAACAATCTGTCCTTCCTCGACGTGGAAAGTGTACCATGGATTCTCAATTTCTGGAGCATGGTTGTTGGTGTCCTTGACACGGATTTTAAGAGAGACTCCTTCGCTTTTCACTTTGTCGTTGTCACACTTGACGGCTTGGACTTGGAGGTTGTATTCTGGCTTCTTGCAGTCAAGGATAGCAGAATCCTGAAATTAGTTTGATGACAGTTGCTACCGTAATCCCTCTTACCTTGACTCTAAGAACAGCGGCTCCAGTGAACTTATCAACGACTTGGATATCGAATGGTACTGGTTCATTGTTTTGTGAAGTGAGAATGTAGTTACAGACTGGTCCTGAAAATAAAAATTATATTTCTTTGGTTGAATCCCGTCGCCATGTCTTTTTCAATTCATGTTCACTCGAATCATCATGCCTGTCATGTCATGTCACATTTAATCCCTTTTCTTCTTCCTTTTCCTTCCACTCTTTTTCTTTTTCAATCCCTTCATGTTCTACAACATCGTCTATCGGTGTGTGGCTCCTAATCCCTTGGCGTATTTAGAGCCTGTGTGACACCGACAACGATGAAAAACGAAGAAGAAAAATAAAAAGAAGAAGAAGAAGAAACAATTAATGAGAGGCATTGCATTGCTTTTCCGATGAGATTTTTGTGCAAATGAGGTGCGGAAGGAAGAAGGCAGGAGAAGAAGAAGGAGTAGATAGAAAATGTAAATGTCATGAATAGTAATGAGCATGATTATTTAAAGGAAGTGAATGAATTCTCAGCTATGTGTGACTAATTAGTTTTGTTTTCTTTCATATTCAATAAGGCTACAATTAAAATCATGAGATTGAACTTTGAGAGCTTTTTTCTTTGAAGAAAAGCACGTGTGATGACTAGAATTTAGTCAAAATCGTTACAAGGTTTCAAGAAAATTGGTTTCTAAACAACAATAAATTGTAGTCTTAGCATTTACGATTTGAAGGATTACGAGATTCGCGGAATTGGAGTCAGTCTAGACAAACAACTGTTCTGTTTTACAGCTTAGCTCCCTAGAGTGAATCTAGATAGGACAGTTTCTGTCACGATCTTAATTTTTGTGTTCTGATGTTTTTGTATGTTTAACTACGTCTTCAAATTCCAGGACACAAAAATGAATCAGTTAATCCTCTCATCAAAATCTGTTATGATCCTTTCCCCAAACAACACACTCACCGGTTTCTGAGAGGATCGCGAAATCTGGCACCGTTGAGATAATGTTCTCATCCTCACGCACAACAGCCACCAACTCTTCGGCTCCTTGCAGATTGATTATGGGAGCTGAAAAGGGAGAGTGTTTCTGATATGTTGATCAGCTATAAAAGATTAATATTACCTCGAGCAGCATGATGATGTTTGGCGTTGGAGACGCCTAAAAGGGCGCCGATAAGCAGAAGATACACAGTTCGCATAGGACGTGTGGAGTAAGAGAGCCTGGTTGGAATATGCGTCTGAAACAAGAATAGGTTGAAAGAAGAATAAGAAAAAGGAAAAGCTTGGAAGACAAGAAGAATAAGAGCAAAAAAGGAAGGCGTCAAAAACAAAAAGTGCAAGTTGAGAACAATGAATATAGGTAATGAATGGGTGGTGGCTGAGCAAGAAGTTGAAAGAGCTCAAAGATTACGGTAATAGAATTTTCTAGATTCTGAATAGATTGTAGGTTTCTGATTCTGAATTTTCTTCTGATTTCATTTTGACTAAAATCCATTAAAACGCAGTTTTGTAGCAGAAATGAATTAATCAAAACACACCCAAACGGAACTACATTCCTCCAACTACTTCATGACTCAATCAGCCTTCCTTTCTCTTTTTTCTCACACGTCATCATCATTTCCACAGAATCGTTTCGTTTCAGCACATTGAAGCTCCACAGAATGGAGCTCCTGGTCACGCCATACTTTTCCGGTTAGCCGTCAGGCACACAAACATTTTAAAATGAAATGGTGGATGGCACGAGTGGGGGGAAAGGAAGACGACAGAAGATGCAGAGAATTTTTCAATTAGGTGTCAAGAAAAGGTTTGTTTTCGCTCCTTGTCCACCGCCTTTTCAGACCTTCTTCTTCATCTTTTCCTTGCTCGAAAAACTATAAATAAATGGACAATATTGGAAAATGTCATCATTTCTTTTCGGGGAAGGGATCGGAAGGATCCGAATGAATAAGATTTTGGGGGTTTAGTATTCGACGGAAATGAAAAAAAGAAACCTGACGTTGATGAATCGAAGCATTCAGAGCTCGCACGGCGGCGTTCATGAGAAGTGGGGAAAAGAGAAAAATGATTGAGAAGCAAGGCAAAAGCAGAAAAGAGAAAAATGAGAGCTGAAAGTGAGGCTCTCGCTCGCTCGAAAAGAGTGGCGCTCGAGAGTCAGCCTCCAACTCCTCCTACTCATACCATCTAATCTCCTCCACACATCCGATTATCAGAAAAACGAGATGGAAATAGTGTGAGAAGCAGGAGAGAGTCAAGAGAAACGAGGCGGTTGTCATGGTTGCCAAGGCTGGCTCGGCGGGCTTGTGAGCCAAGAAGAAAAAGGAGACGATTGGAAAAAAATCTGAGAAGAAGAAGAAGAAGAAGGAGTTCTTTCTCTCTTCTTCTTCTTTCAAGCATGACATGTTAGGGCTTGAATTCAAAATTAGGTAGACCTTCTTCTTCAAACGAACATGCAAAAATCGAAGAGAAGAAAGAAGTTTGAGTAGAAAAAGACGAAGAAGAAGCAAAGCCTTCATGTGTCAATAGAAGGTGGAGCATTCGAAACGACAAGAGGCAAACGGAAAGAGGAAGGACTTGGAAGGGAAGGAATGGGGGAGCTGACGATAAAGATGAAGGAGGGAAGGATGAAGAGGAAGAAGAAGAAGAAGTCAAGAGCTTGAATCAGAAGATAAAAAAGAAAGAAGAAAGGGAAAAAGGTGATGTGATGATGACGATGAGTCAAAAAGAAGGAAAATAATGGAGAATCATAATAAAAGGATACAGGGAAAGGAGGCGCTTTTCTTTTATGACTACAGTATGAATCAGAACACTTACAATTTAGGTGACGTTGCTTTTATGCGTTTCGGGTTTAGCAGAGGTTTTTATTTCAAACCTCAATGTTAAAAATTCAGATCAGATATTACTGAAAGTAGTCTAAACACTAGTCTAAAAATATCTGCCTCAGCATTCCAAAATGTTGTTATTTTTTCTGAAAGGAGGTGCAAATTCAATTTCCACTTCCCAATTTACCACCCAACTAACAGGTGTATAGATACGAAACTTCAGCTGTTTCCAACTACGTAATATATTATTGCAGTCATTTTTTGTTCGAATATATTCCCCCGTCGATTGACGTCTACATTACTTCCATTCCATTGAATTCTCCTGGAGGGAATATATAAAACAGTTCCTGAATGGATGTTGGATAACGAAAACAGGTAGTAGA
Source organism: Caenorhabditis brenneri (assembly GCA_000143925.2). NCBI lineage: Eukaryota > Metazoa > Nematoda > Chromadorea > Rhabditida > Rhabditidae > Caenorhabditis > Caenorhabditis brenneri. Next base: position 130,578 of record GL380162.1, on the reverse strand, counting down.
CATTCGATAGGAAAAGGAGGAAACAAGAATCGAATACACACAATAAATATTATTCCTCATTCATAATTTATCAGCTCTCACAACCACCACCACCTAACACAGCCATTCAACGAAAACAGAAGGTGAACACAGTTAGTTACCTGGTCATGTGAGAGTAGGTGTTATGTGTTTTCGAGAAGGAAACTGGTCAGAAATGAATCGGATTTTGGTTTTGGAAGAGCTTAGAAACGAATTGAAGAGGAAAGAAGAGAAAACTGAAAGAAGTAAAGGAAGTCATAAATGTGTCCGGCCAGTGGAATAGATCGATTAGGCACGGGAGCGGTGCCCTCGTTAATTTTTACGAGCATCGCTTTTGGTGGTAATTCGATTATCGGATTATGAGTAGGGGGCGCAATGAAGAGGGGGAGGAGCGTCAAAAAAATTCCACCTGGGGGTCTGCGGCACCTTTGAGCGTTTACAGCCACCAGAATTAGACCGAGACTGGGCTAGAAAACACATGTACGTACGTAACTTTTCACGTAGAATCTAATGGTGAAGTCAGATTTAGCATACAACCAACAGTTCAGCTGATAAAGTCAGGAAATGAGGTGAAAATTAGGGTGAGGAGTGGAAAAGTCCCATATTTTCCCCCTAGAAGTGAAAACTCCACCGGTTTTTTTTCTGTTTCTGATAGTTCCTGATATGTGGGAATGGTTTTTGTTAAAAAATAAAAAATCCGTACTGGGCAAATTCGCCCAGATTGAGCCAAACTTCAAGTGAGAGCAGGAGAAAATTTTCAGTGATGACCATAGGTTTTTATTTTTGATTCCTATCAAGAAACACTTCAATACTTTGGGTTTAAAAAATTAGAAAGTTTGGAGCCGATTGAAGTACTTTTTTACTCTTTCAAACACGGTATGATTCCCTCAAAAAGTAGTTTTTCGACGATTTAGGTATCAGGGAGTGAAAACTCCGTCAATTTTATGACAGATTCGGATTCTATGGCTAATTTGCAACAATTTCCTTATAAAAAATCAAAAATTCGTTCTGGGCAAAAAAAGTTATTTTCGTCTGAAACTGCTTTTTTGGCACTCGACAAGCCTCACGACGCCGGCCAACACCCCACCAATATAAGGGCCCTCGGGCGCCGGCCGCTTTCCGCATGCGTAGAGAAGTGGGGTACACAGTTGCCAGTCGATCTCGCGGCGCGAGTTCAACTCCCCCTCCTAGCTCTCCCCCTCTTTTTCATTGCCGCCGGCAGCGCGCCGGGGGAATTTTCAGTAGTAATCGGCGCATCTAAAAATGACAATAACTCAGTCGGTAGTGAATGTTTTTTCGTAAAATTTTTTGGGCGTACTTATATTCGTATTTGGAACATGTACACATAAAATTCTCATCGGATAATTGAGTTTGAAAATTATGTTGTGGTGCCTAATTATGAGTGTGTGGGCAGTTAGCCGTTTAATAGCCACTGTTGGCAGCGAGAAAGTTGAGGGAAAGTGCGAAGTGTCAGAAACAGATGACATTGATCCGACTAGTTTTTTTGAAAGGGGGCATGAGATAAGTTATGAAAGATTGCTCAAATGGAAAAGAAATTGAAGCAGCGAAGCAAAAGTTTTCTATCCATGCCTGTTTGAAATAACAAGCCAAACTTCTCTGAAATTATATCGGAGCCCAGCTTTTGAGCTCACCGGAAAGAACTGCTTTCCTTGAGCAGTTGAGAGTGACGTTGAGAATGAATTCTGGAAGAAAAATGGAGTGAGCTAGTCGGAAATGGCATTGACACAACAAAAAACGAAGAAATCCTCGTGCGCGAGATCGGATTACGAGCAAAATTGTCATGGCGACAAGAAAGAGAAGACGAAAAAAATATGAAAAATAAGAAGAAGGAGTGGGCTGAGGAAGCAAACGAAAAGTACATTGATTATGAATTGAGAGTTGATTGAAAAGGGTATGATACTTCGAGAAAAAGAAAGTTCGAGAAGACAAACATCAGAGCCAAAGTACGAAACGGTTAGTCACATGTCTATGCAAATTGGAGGGAAACGAAGAAGAGGAGGAAGAAGGAAGAAGACGTGTGATAATAAGGTTAGTCTAGAGCGCCAAATGTCGCTTTATTTGATGCTGGACAACAGTGAAATTATTGAACAGAAGGCAAAAGAAGAAGAAGAGGAAAGATTATAAAGTTATTTTGTTATTGTGAATGCTCAGGTGTTATTATTCTCCTTCTCATATTTATCGAAAATCTCGGAAACCACGAGACAAAAATCATGAACTTGGAAGTTTTCCATAGAAAATTGAATTATTTGCCAGCGCTTTTTGGCACTTGAATTGGATTTTTCAGACAAACTGGGAAAATGGGAAATTGGATTAAAGCTGGAAAGTGGTTATTCAGTTTTTGACCTTTCAAAAATCACATCATCTTCAAAAAAGGGATACAGTATCAGATGAAAAATTGTTAACGACAAAGTCGAACCTGACATTTCAAGAAAACGGAATAAGAGAAAAACGCCCAAGAACACAAAAATGTTCATTCCAAGTAACCATTAGAACGGAAATGCAAGTACGAATGTGGATACTAGGAATTTTTTGAGAAAGGTAAGAAGTCTAAGAATTCTGAGAATACTGGAAACCTTTTGATGATGTAGGGGAAACCTTATATTCATGAACCAAGTACGTGAGAAATGGATATTGGCGTAACATTTCTGGCTTGCAGAGAATATAGATTAGGGATTTGCTGATGATGTTCTAACCTTCGATTATGAAATTTTTTGATGTTTGGATAGAAGGAGTTTAGAAACTTCCGAGATTCACTTCTAATCTAACCTGTTTTATACCTATGGTGACAGCAAGCATCAAAGAATACTGTAGCAGCAAACGACGAATCGACGTCATAATATCACTATCTTAGTCTATCCTATCACGACAACATTTTGAGTTCACAATGCTTCTGACTAAATGCCTTCTGAACTTTGATGAGATTCTATTCCCATCAGATTCTAGATCACTTCTATCTTCTTGTAATTCCAGTTAAGACCACCAAGAAATTTACGTCAGAGAAGAGGAGCCATCTGTGTTTTTGTGAAGATGAATTCCTGGCTGATTGAGCAAAGAGATGTGACAAGAAAACAACGGGAAAGGAAAGTAAAGTCCCCGTAATCGCGTGTGTGAGAAACACAAATTATCGCCTTGAGGCGACGAAAATTAGAGGCTTTCGAGACTCGTTTCCTGATGTTGACATGAGTGTGCCTGTGCTACTTGGCTTCTTCGTCTTCTATCTCGTCGTTGTCCTTCAACGATCGAAGAAGAACAAGAGAATGAAGGTTGTGTCTTTTGGCATGCCACAATAATTGGCAGCACGGGACATGGAGAACAAAACGACAAAAATGAAAAAAAGGGCAGATATGAAAGAAAAGATGGATTGAGGGAAACTGAAGGAAGGACGAGCAAGAAAAGGTGACAAGGGAATTGTTTGACGTCAATAAATAAATGAAATAGTTGTACTTTGTCGACTGGAATATAGAAAATATACGTGAGCTGTTATAATAATATTTTCAGTTTGATAAAAAATTATGGCTCAGGATAGAAAACAAATTTGAATGGCGGCAATAAACATTGAAGGAAGTTATAAAGTAAAACACAAAATGGAAAATCAAAGAGGATACGGTAGCTAAAAATCAAATTTAAACCCGGAGTGTTTAGATTTCAAGATTTAAGCTTTTTATAACACTGATACTTTTCGATCATAATTGTGGAATTTTGAATCTATGCCCTCAAGTCTAGGGAGCCATATTTAAAGATAAACAGTTCGAATTGAACGATGGTTTTCAAAAACTGAAACATTTTTGCAGAAAAAACCTAACTTTTGCTATAAAAACTGAAATCTGTAATTGTATCCAAACGTTTTTAGTGATATCAACCACAAAAAGAGATTCGATTGGAAGAATGATATCAGCTGTCTCAGAGAGAATAGTTATCTCAGAAACAAAAAAGATGCAATCAACACAACTTTGCCAAACAGCGTATCCTATCCGTATCAAACAAAACATTTTTATGACCAGATGATTTGTGACCACAGGTGATGAATAGGCTAAAGATGAAGATTGATAGATGATAGTGACACCTGGATTACGGTAGAGATATCCCTTCTATTTCGATTCTATTCTCTTATCAGTTTTCCCTTTCCCTTTCTCTTTTCGAATGCTTATTCACGGTTTTTCGTATTTCCGTCCTTCATATGCTTCTTCTTCTTCTACAATGTTCTCTTTCATTCCTTTCTTCTCTTCCCACCATTTTCCCGTCATTGCCTTGTCCCTCGACGTTACTATCTTTTGGTGTTCTGTCCCCCCTCTTCACACAGACCTTTTTCTATATTTCTCTTGCTCTATCGATACATCGGTCTGTCCAAGGGTACTTTCTTTCTCTAACAGTCACCCAGCACACACTCATACACGACGGCCGCATACACACACACATACGCATTGGTTTTCGAAAAGAAGAGGGCGACCCGCGAAGCGACACAATTCGAATTTTGTCGCATGTTTCCTCTCGTCTCTTTTTGCTTTAACTCGCGTTTCTTATCAGTTTTCTGAAAGATTAATAATTATTATTTCAGTAATACAATGCCTCCTAAGAAGCTCAATAAGAAGGCCACGCAAGCAGCTCAAGCTGCCGCTGCTCCAGCTCCACCAACTCAGCCAGCAGCCGTCGCTGCCGACGCTTTAGCTCCAGTCGCCGCGACGACTTCAACGGTCAAGAAGGGAACCAAGGTAACTTTTTGACAATTTACTACTTAAGGACGAGCTAGTGAGAAGAAATTTAGAATACTTTTTGATGATGTGTTTTTGGGAAATGATTCCAATCTCTAACTGTTTTCAGCGCGGAGAAGCTGCTCTCCTTTCGATCACATCGAAGGGTTTCGAAGCTCTCCCAGGACGCTCAACTAAAAGGGCCGCAGCTGATGGTCCGAAACCATACAAAATCTCCAGAATTCAATCCGGAACAAAGGCCAAGAAAGGCGGCCAAGGAACCAAAAACCCAAAGAAATCGAAGGCCAGCAACGCCAAAAAATCGTCAAACAAAAAATAATCTCATTGTTATAACTCTCTCTCTTTTTTTGAAGATTTGAAGACATTTGTTTCTTTAATAAATATGAATTAAATCTATAGTTGTGAGTGCAAAAAATGTTACTGTCTAGAAGCAGAAAAGCAGAAAAAATATATTGTTTTGGGAGCGGGCGGCTCGAATATTTCAGCGTGTTCATAGGGTATCTTGGGAAATTGAATGCTAAAATGGTTAAAAATGCAACTGTGGGAAATAGAGAATCATAGAGTAAAGCAAAACAAGAGCTTCAGAAGTTGATAAGAACATTTGGAAATTGATAAAAACTCAAGAAAATGAAATTCTGTTGAAATCGGAATCTATATTTCAACGAGCTTCCAGTAGAGAGCCTATTTTACAGAAGAAGCTCGCTGTCCCTAGAACGAGTGAATAGGCTAACAAGACACATGAAAAATGAAAACAAGTCAATTCAAAAAATGATTCCAAGAAGATATAATGTTTTCTTGGATTCTTGGTGGTTCTCGTTCCAATAATGTTGGTATTAACTCCAAACATTTCGAAAAATCTAAACATGAATGAAGTTTGATGAGCTTTGAATGAAGATCAAACTTCGAGAGCATTTCCTTTTGTAAATGTTATCTAACAGGAAATATTCATAATCTCTCATGAAACGAAAAACAATTGAAAGGTCTCAATTTCCGTTTTTGCTCACATGAGCAGCTCTGTTGAATGTAGAAAAAAGGAGAGGAAAGGTGTTGAAGAGAGAGGGAAATATGGATGGTGGTATGGGTGTTCTATTCATCGAAAAGTTGAATAGCGTGACTGACTCATAGACCGGATATGCTCACTCAAACGGAGGGACGACGATCGATAAAAAGTGTGAAGAATGGCGGAGTAGCCGACGACCCCTTGGAGGCGGGGGGCGTCAGAAGACTTGACTCCTTTTTTGTGTCAGAAAGAGAAATGCGACATTGAAAAAGAAAAGAAAAAAGAAAAGAGCAAAATGTCAAATAGAGATATAGAAGACAAGAAAATAAGTGTGAATTGAGTTAAGAGAATAGACAAAAAATGAGAAGATGCACATTTGTTTTTGCTGCGTTTTGACATGGTTTGGTTCGGGAATCAAGAAAACCGAAAAGAAATTTTTTTTGAAGGTTTTCTAGATTCCGGGTTGTGCTAGCAGTTAGGGATAGCTGACTCAGACGATTAGTAGAATAAGTTATCTTTTGATCTCCAATTGGTTATTCATTCTGAAGAGTTTGATCTCGTTTGATATACAGTAAAACTTAGAGGTTATACTGAATCCCTCTTCTCAAAAACTTAACAAGTTGAAATAATTTCCTGAGAAATCTTATGCCTACTGACGATGATTTTTTTTAGAATCTCACATCAAAACTACAGCGATTTTCATCCTTAGCAACGCAAAAAAAGATAATTTCGACTCCAACTATTTCTCAAAAATATGGTCATCTGTGTTTTTCGAATACTACATCGAAAGAATTGCACTTCTTCGAAAGAAATGAGCTCTTTTTGGATCCGTTTTCTTTGGAACACATACATATTCTAGTTGTAACTTGACGCCTCAATGTCATGGAAGAAGTCTGCCACGTCAGCATGATGAAAGAGAAGAAAAAGAAGGGAAGAAAACGAAGGAAAATGAGATGTTATTTTGTCGTCGTCCGTTTCCGTCGATTGCCGAGGCGTTTAATTAACGCTCTCGACTCTTCAGAGCACAAAAAGCAAGAAAGAAGAAGACGTCTGAAAAACGGAAAAAGGGATAAATACGAAAGAAAAAAGAAAAGAAGAAGGTAAGTTGAAGGATAGAGAAAATAAGAAAAAAGAAGAAGTGCTCTCTTCGAAAGTAATGCCGTTTTTGTGGATGTATAATTGCCACAAAACCATCCATGACCACGAAAAACGAATGAGAAATTATAAAAGAGAAAAAGAGCATTTGGATCAGAAAAATGAGAAATGTGAGTAGGAGGAAAATTGAAAAAAAAAAACGGAAAGGTCATTATGAATTGAATCAAAAATCGAAGGAGAAGTGGGCGAGTGGTTTGATAGAAAAATGAGAAAATGAGAAGGATATTAATCAGAATTCTGAATATATTCGTGTGCACAAGATTATCTGAAAATGATCAATGATCACTTTCTCATTTTCAGACTATACAGATTTTCCCCATTAATTATAAGGATTCCTTTTCTTAAAAAGAAAATGTCAAGCAATTTTGATTTCCGTAGATTGAAAATAAGAATTAGTAGAAGTGAGTGAAGAAGATTATAGTATGTAAAAGAAGAAAACAAGAAAGTTATGATGTGATTCAGCAGGGGATCTCTCTCAGATAATCTGAACAGACAAGGTGACGTGGATTTTTGTGTGAATTATTTGAGAACTAATATTAATGAGCTTCCTGGAGTTCGAAATTTCCAGACATAATATGGAGAACAAGTGAATTGTCGGAAGATATTGCCAAGAAAAAGATGAAAATGGGAATTTCAGCAAACATTTTTGTTTAAGTATCTTTAATTCTTCATCAGCAGGCATACTGATTTCCAGCCGATCACAAAAGAATGAATTTTTTCAGTGAAAGAAACAAAAAGAAGAACACGAAGTGATTAAAATCAAAATGAGTTATGATGCATTTCGAGTGTTTTGTGTTTTCACTTCTTTCCCCCCTCAACACATATACATCAATATAATACGACTCTCGTTTTATTTTTTTCGTTTTTTTTTTTCAGTTTTTGTTCGTGTTCTTCGCTAAACGAAAGCCCCTCAGTGTCAAGCATTTCATCCATCATTTCGCATATCATGTGCGTATTTTTCGTTCAAAAACTGACTGAACAAGTCAATTGACAAGTGAGTAGACCAAAAGGAACAAGAGGAGTGAAGAAAACAAAAAATAATGGGTACGCCTGATAGGGTGTCTTCTGAAAAGTGGATGGGAAGTTTTCTTTTTTTGAAGTGTTCTCTCCCGAGAGAGAAAAGAAGTCGAAAAATCGAAATGACGATGTAATTGAGTCAAAAAGAACACAATACAAAGAGAAAAGCACTCTAAAAGATGGATAGAATTCACATGGAACAATGTAATCTTGTGAAATGCATTGAACTTTTTTGAGCAAGTTCTTTTTTTTTCATTTAATCGTCAGAATTCCCTTGGGATGGATGAAGGATGGGCGGTGGAGGGAACTCATCAGACAAAAACACACCTGCGTCCGGAAAAATGGAGATTTGGAATCGTCTGGATGGATACTAAAACAGAAGACGTCAGAGGCAAACAGGGAATTCTCCGGAGGAAGATGGAGACTTTGTGACCGTGGGAAATTTGGCGTTAGTCTCTGATTGAATGGAAAATGAAAGGGAATTAGGATTTCTTGGAAATCGAAAAGTAAAGCAGAATTTGAGCAAAGTGTAAGAGGAGCCAGCTTTTGGAAAAGTGCTGAACTGGAAGAAGTGATAAATGTGATCAAAAACAACAGCAAATTGAAAAAAAACCATCGATCACAGGAAAAAAGTGAAAACGAAATGTCCATTTCAGGCTGCGGCTGACACCACCCACTAAATGCTTCAGAAATATGGGGAAAAGTGTCAGGGCAACCCTCAGAAAATGGTGTTACATCCGGAATCTCATGGGGTTTGTAAATTTTGCACGTATGAACTTTCGGACCACTAAAACCAGAAACCAAAGTTGGAAATGAAAAAAGATTGACTTCAACTATAAACAGAACAAAAATTTGAAAAAAAATAAAATTTTTTGTGTGTTCCATCCGAATTTTTTTTGATTCTCGAAATTTGCAGAACAGTTTTTGAGGAAACAAGATTCCAAATATAATTCTTGGAAACTCAAAACAACGCGAATATGGAAATCATTTTCATTTGCTTCGCTTTGTAAAACTGGGTGTGTCTACTACAAATTGTAGTTATTGTACCAAAAACAAAACAACAATACGTTCCTGGTGTACGAAGAATGCTAGGTTTTTGAGAAATTCCGACTATATTTGTCGAAAGGAAATATGAAGATTTTCAGACATTACGGCTATGAAAACGAAAGGTATTCAAAATTCAATTTTACAGGTGAGTTTGAAAAAGTACTTGTAGGAAGTTTTTGTTTTCCATCACTTTCTTGAATTCTGCTTTTTTTTTGAAAATGGAAAGGAAAACAATCATAAAAATATTTTCCTCATAATGACCACACTGATCAACTGTCATATTCTCAAATGCCACTGTCTGCAATTTCAGACAGATATCAGACAGAAATGAGTCAAGACTTTCGACTAAAATGCCACGAGAAGAAGAAAATTTTAATACTAGTCTCTCTCAGAAAAAAAACTTTTTGAAATAATTGGTAGCAACTCTTTGGACAACAAAAAACGGGGGTGAAAAATGTCGAAAAAAGTGAGTGGAGGAGAGAGTCTCTCGCCCTCTTTTTCACTTTTATCGCCATCGCAAATCTCAACGACAAAAACGCGTTGAAGCTGCTCTCTTTTCTCCTTTTTCTCACTCGCTTTGCTCAAACGACTACATTTATTTTGTGTGTTGCTTTTTATGCGCTCCTATAGTCCTTTGGGGAAGTTGTTGGAAAAAAAGGAAGAGGAGAGGAAGCCCACAAAAACTTCAGAAGAATCGTCGAGCTGGAACAAAACTGGCAGAAAAAACTTGGATAGAAGAAGAGAAAAGGACCATCCGTAGCTGTATTAAGGGAGGGCTCAAGAGGCTTTCTCTCAGACACAAGCACACCTATATAATTTGTGTAGTCATGCATACCTCCGGACTTGCTTTTTATGGTGGAGTACTCTTTTTCTGAAGGCCTTTCACTTTTTGAGAAATGGGGACGAAAAGACTAAAATGAGAGGAAAACGAGGAGAGGAAAAGAGAGGTCGTTGGTATTAAAATAAGCTCAATTACAAAGTGAAGGCTATCGGCTCTCCCGAAGAAGAAGAAGTCGAGAAGAGCTCTATTCAGATGGCTTATTAGAGCTTGGCGAATAGTTTGAAATGATGTGAGGGATCGCGGGAAAAGGAAGGAGGACGGACGACTACAACTCTTCTGAAGCAATTGAATTTAGAACACGTCAACTCTAATGGCTTCCGCTTTTCTCTACTGGGTTATCCAGGACTGAATTGAGTGAAGTTTTTCAGAGGCCTGTTCGAACGTGAAAAGCGAAATTCTAGAATTTCAGAAGTTTAATGAAAATTACAGTAGAACATCTAATGCACACCTTCATTGACTGTTTTTTTCTGGAGCTCTTTACGGTGGTTTACAGAAGTTGAGTTTCCATCTATATGTTATGACTATGCTTTCCATAATAAATTCTTTTCCAAAAAAAATCAAAGAATGAAAACAAACGAGATATGAATTCGTAGGTGGCTAAGCATGTCTTTTTGTCTTCTCGCTCAAAAATCAAATTGAATTTCGTTTGCTTTTTATTGTGACTAAGCTACTACTTGCTTCACCGTTTATTCATAACTTTTTCC
>GL380162.1:32842-101801 GCA_000143925.2 Caenorhabditis brenneri | reverse complement strand
CAAACCTGTGCAATAAGTAAATGATATCTGAAACTTCCCAATCTCTTACATTCGAAAATCAGCAGGTATATTCCCAAAGAGTTCAGAGAAATGGAGATTAACCCGATAAGATGAAAATAGTTGATAAGCCATCTAGGTTCAGAAAAATCCAATTGCATCTCACTCAGCACAAAACTGAATTTGAACACATAAAAACAAAATCTGAAAGAGGCAGGTGAAGACAAATGGTTTTTATGATTTATGCGTTAATCGAAGTTGATTGGATATGAGTAATAAAGCAAATTAAGAAGTGTGATGTTCAAAGTTAAAAAATCAGAACGTCATTCAATGGTTTCAATTTTCAAATATTCAAACAAATGAAAAAGCAGATGGAATAAGTGGTTGCAGTTGCCATTCAAGAATTATAAAATCTCAAGTTTCTTTCCGTTACGCCTTTTTCCTGGTGTGCTTCAAAGAAAAATATTCACTTCACAGGTGGTTCGCGTACCAACGCGAATCGGATACGCAGTCATACAAAACGTATTCGCAACCGAACACGATTCGGATCTTTTTCGTTTAGGATACTGTGCCCATCATCTGATATTTATAAGTTAGCCATATTGACTTCGAGAAGACAATGATAAGCATCAATAACTATGTTCTGACCCTTTTCTTTTCCATATTATCAAGAAGTACAGTAACAGGTTCAAGATACTTATTTTTTAAGCGTACTTATACTTAACTACCATTTGATTTTGGAATGTTATGTTTGTTATATAACAAAGAAAAATAAATTCACGAGCTTATTTATTGTAAAAAATACGCATGAATTCAAAAAAATTAAGTCAAGACTTAAATTCATAAAGTTGTAACTGATATCCCGGCAGTCTTCTTTGTGATCTCTGACCTCTTGTACCTGGAAACAACTGATATTAACCTATTGATAAAACCCAAGCTCACTTTTTCAAAACTCTCAAAATGAATTGTTTGAATGGAGGAAAGAATATCAATAAACTGATCATATTAATCGATGAATGTGTCAGAAACCAAACAATACAGAGCTCCGAAAGTAATTGAGCATTATCCATTTTGAAATAAACTGCTATCAACAAACTAGCAACTGGAGTGGAAGAAAGCAATATTGTGACAGTTTGGATCATCAAACTTCTTACAGCTTCTTTATGTTTCTGATAGTTCTTCATTGAAATGCGAAGTTGAAGACGTTTCATTAAACGAAACACATCTACAGCTAGTAAAATAGAAACAATCACATATCCAGTTGCCAATATAATAAGGAGTAGGAACCCATCAGCAAATATCCGAGATTTTGTATAAAATTCAAAATTGGGGAGGGACTTGAACGAGTCCAAGTATGCAGGATAATTCTGAAATGAATGATTCACTTAGAAGAGATGAGCACAGAAGAAGCTACCAATTCTATAAAATCCCATTGTTCTTGTTTGGAAGAGCGCAGAAAATTGAAAAGAAAACCAATGATAAAAGGATCAAGAATACAAAACGCATATAAAAACATCACGATGAGTTTTGGCAAGACATGAGTATTTAATAGAGTTGCAATAACCTGATGCTTTCTCAAAAAACACATCTGGAGCCATAAAACTTGCAAAACAATAAGAGAAGTGATCATCATCTAAATGTTCATCTCATTTCGGGTTTTTTCTTAAAGGTGGATGAACAGGATAGCCACGGGGACTTTTTCTGGGACTTTTCATGCATTTTTGCGTCAGTCTGTTGCACCTACTGTGTTTGCGGACCTTGTATTACTGTAACACGGAGTTCTCAAACGACTTTCAGTACAACACGCTGGCGCAAAAATGCATGAAATGTCCTCGAAAAAGTCCCCGCAGCTTTCCTGTTCTACCACCTTTGAACTCACAAGCTGATAATGAAAAGAAACGTTGAACCATGTCCAGAGAATACCCGATGAGTATCCAGCAAGTAATGGATAGAATGGTACAGGTTGAACGAGAAACGTGATTGTGAAATCCAATGCAAAGCATGTAACCTAAATACGATAAAACCTAAACAGTTTCCCTTCCTATTAGAATGATCATACAAACCTGCGCAACCAACAAATGATATCTGAAAGTTCCCAACTGTTTACACTCAAAAGTCAGCAAATATATACCAAAAGAATTCAAGAGAAATGAAATGAACCCCACGATGTGATAATAATATATAAGCCATTGTGGTTTTGAGAAGTCAATATTCAGCATTGCAGAAATATGTTCTGTTATATGATGGAGTTTTGTATTCTGTTTATGAAGCAGGTGAAGAATAGGACTGTTTGTCTTTTACACTGATGAAAAACTGAAACTGATTGGATATGATTAATAGAGCAGATGAAAAAAATAAATATGCGGTTTCAAACTTTGTTCAGATATCCGAACAAAGTGATGTTTGACTGAATCAAAAAACCTGGCTCTATTCCAGTTTAGGGGATTCTTAATTAAATAGGGGACTCAAGCCAAGTGACGCAAGAAATAGGGGACTCATCAAGCGTCCAAAAAAAATGGGGGACTCAAAACAAATAAGCTGGAATAAATATGTGCTGGAATATAAAAAATGATCCTTTTGAGTCAAAAATGTTGTAAGATGGTCAAATTAGAAGTTTGGCTTGAAAAATATAACTCTGTTCGAACTGCTTCGTTTAATCTAAAACTCTGTGAAAACACCACTTTTTAGCTCTTTATTGATATACAATAACATAGAAATTTCGGAAAAACTTCATTTGCATCAGGGATTTGGATGGTGCATCATAGATGTGGAAATGGAAGTAGAGATTTTCGAAAAAAGGAAGTTTTTTTTCAGATTTTCCATTTCTAATTTTATTTAAATGAAGATCCGAAGAGTGATGTTTTCACAACTCTTTGGATCAAATGAAGCAGTTTGAACAGAGTTATGTTTTGAGTCCCCCGTTTTTTCGGATACTTGATGAGTCCCTTCGTTTTTTTTTTTGGGCATTCTATGAGTCCCCTATACCTTGCGTCCCCTGACATGAGTCCCCTCTTTTTTTAGAGTCCCCTATTTAATTAAGAATCCCCTAAAGCGCCAAAAACCTCATTGAATGTACATTTGTTTATCAAGTTTTCAAGAATCAACTTTTTTGACACTCATAATTAGAAGAAATCAATAGTCATTGCTACAACAAAACTTTATATAATTGGAACAAATTCACCGACAACCTTGTTTTTCGTTGATGAAATTTTAAACCTGTGACGATTCATATTTTAACGAGTATTCAGAAACAGTGTCATGAGATGCATGCATCACGAGAAGACGATACTTGAACGTACAAATGATTTTGGTCATGTATCTTTGGAAAATGTTAACGAAACGAGTTAACACAAAGAAATCGTAGCTGAAATTTATTGAACGGTACTAGCAAACAGTTCCAGTCAAGTGAACTATCAAATATGAAAAACTGAAAAGAAAAACAAAAAAAAACATTTTGCCCTGGACGGGATTCGAACCCGCGCTGGATTGAACCAATGAGACGACCCAAGGTCTCATGCCTTAGACCGCTCAGCCACCAGGACACACAATCTGAATTATGAGCATCGCTGAGAAAAGAGAGCGCGCAGTGGTATTTGTCGGGGGAATGGGTCCAGCAAGTCCTGTCTTATCAGTCTTTTTTTTTCTAGAAAAAAAACAACTTTCTTTTTAGTTTTCCGTTTTTCTAGGAATGGTTTTACAAGTATTCAAGTTTTGAAACAATTAGTTGATGAATTGCAACCCATAGGATACAAAATTCAGTGAGAAAAATTCAAAAGACGATAGAAATGTTTGTCTTTTACACTGATGAAAAATTGAATCTGATTAGATATAATTAATAGAGAAGATGAAAAAAATTAGACAATGAAAATTGATTAAGAATGAAACAAATAAGATAATGCAAGTTCGGGGTTCATAAATCCAAAAACTCTCTAATATCTTGTTGTTATGTGAAGAAATAAGACCATTTAGTGTCATTATACTAGTTTTGGAACCAAGACGAATTATAGAACTGTGACAGACCCGCCAACAACCTTTTTAAACGGACATGAAGTTCTGAACCTGTAAAAATCCTTCATTTTTCAAGTAACCACGTGAATTATAATGAGAGCCTTACATTTTGAAAACCCTCACAAGGGAATTCCTTCTTGTTCCCACTTTAACTTTTTCTAGAATTTTGGGTACATATAGATTGGACCCTGGAGAATCAGAATCCGTCGTGAAAAGCGGCTAAATACTCACGTGGAGGATGTTGTGACCTAATTTAGAGTTTACATCGCCTATATCTCGCTTCAAAAGAGGTTTTGTGGAGTTTTAAGAAATGTTCGTTGTTGCTCTCGTATATACGAACATTTTCTGACAAATTGGGACCAAACTTTTTTCAGGTCAAAATTCCACCCATGGGTCATAAGTCAGAAATTTTGAAAAAATTTTTTTTTTGAAATTTGTATCATTTTTCAGGTTTCCGAAACTCATATTAAAAAAAAGTTTTAGATAAAAAATTTCGATCACTGGACTTGTGATCACATTCTGTCAAGAAAAAAGAATCTTTCTTCTCATCAAGAATGTTTCCAGTCGAATATAGAAGATACAAAAAGAACTTGAAAAGTCATTCATACCATCTAGTGATCAGGAAAATGGCTCAATAAAATAAAACAAAAATTTTTGAAAAATATTATAACTAGTCGGAACTGAACTCATGTCTTATGTATTGTATTCCATCCTTCTACCACTGAACCACCGAAGCATGATTTTCTACTGTATATGTTTGGGTAGACTAAACGACGGAATAAAGTTCACGTAAAATCCGATTTTCCACTAGAAAACTTTCCGAGGTCATAACTCAAATCACGTGAACATTTAGCCACTTTTTATTTCAGAAATGGAATCTCCATAGACGATTCGGCTCTATCTGCTTTTAGAGGTACATAGGACAAAACAGTCAAAATGGAGGTACACGGTCAAAATGGAGGTACACGGTCAGAATAGAGGTACTTGGTCATAATGGAGGTACATGCCGGAAATTGAACCAGCTTGGCCCCAAAACAGATTTAAGGCAGGAAAGATCATTCTGTGAGCCTCAATTCATATTTGTCAACCTTCCCACATGTGAAGGCTTCTTGCTTCATTTATACTCGTTGTATTTTTATATTTCTTACTATTTCGCATTTATACAATGTTGTCAATTCTCCCCGACATCCAAGTCGTGGATCCGAGAACGGAATCATTTAGTGTGCATGACAAACCACCTAAATATTTCGGTAGTCTGGACCTTTAGAACCTTGCCCTTCTGGTTCTGTCATCGACATCTGATTTCCATCCATTCTGAAACAAGAAGATGCAAATCTGAACCACCTCTATCAAGTTTCAAGGAAATTTGAGGTGTCGAGACAACCAGAATCATGGTGCTAAAGTGATCGCTAATCTGGAATTCAATTCTAGATTAGAGATGTTTGAACCTCACTTGAGTTCAGCTCTTGACAACGAAGTCGTCGAACGCGTGGCCAGAATATATTCTGAAAAAGACGACATTCAGGTCATATAAGACAGAGCTTGAGCAGAGAGTTCAACATCGACGTTGGCATTCAAACATGAAACCGTCCAATTAGTCTTAATCCGGAAAGTAGGATAATCCCTACTTACGGAACTCAACTTGATGATATGACACCTTCTGGTTCATTACTCTCTTTCGGTATAACCGATCCGATTTGATTCTTTCCTATAGTTCAAGCTAATTTCATTCCTTTTAAGGGATGACCAGCGAAGAACCCGGAACACCCCCTGCTCTCAATTCCTCCTCCAGTGAAGACGGAGAGGGGCAAGGATGGGATTCCCACGGCGAAGACGTCGGACAAGAGAGACAAGAACACCCAGCGAATCCGATCATGGAGGAACTGGCGCAGCCAGAAGATGGAACCCACGAGTTCCGAGCGATCCGTCACATGATGGAGCTCCATGACATCCAGCGTAAGTCCTTAAATTGAGTTGACTACCTTCTTCACTATCGTGATTACAGAAAAGCACTTCATGCGACTCACTCAGTCCCATCTGCGAACGGTTCAGGAGAGAATTCTCCTTGAAACGCGACGAGTTTCGCTGATCCAGGAGCGGTCCCACATCATCCTGGAGTTGCTGCTAGCCCAATCACAGAAGAAGCCAGTTGGCGGAGGATCAGAAGCAGAGACCAAACTCTGTCAGGTAATTGATTTTAATATCAATGGCTCATATAATATTCAATATTATAGGCGTGCTCCCATCGAGGACATCATCCAGCTGATCCAATGCAACCAGCGGAAGAGAAGCCGATGAGCCTGGAACCCACTGACAACCAGGTAGTAACATTTTAACATTGATTCTGAATTATGAATTGACTTTCCAGGCGGACAATCCACCACCAGTATAGGAGGACCCCCCAGCTCAACGTCATTTCTTCTAAATTTTCGTTTCAATTGTATCAGGGTATCCGTCTGGATCCCACTTGTTGCTTCCCTGTTATCCTGTCATGATTTCCACTTCAATTGACCGTTCCCTGATCTCAGTCTTCCAGCTGAATAAATCCTTACCGGTATTTGTGTACTGTTATCAACTAGCTTAAAAAGAGTCACAGTCCTCAGAAATTAGAACAGTAGAAGCCAACGATCATTAGATCAATTGTCTCAGACAACCGAGGAACAATGAACGAAACGACAGTATTCTATCTTTCTTTCCATTCATTTCCTTCCCCCTCCCCTAAAAAACCCGGCACCGTTAAATTCCTGAGTATGACCAACGTGGAATCAGTGAGAATTCTGAAGTTGACAGTCGTCACAGTGGTTTTTCTCGTTTTCGGTTATCACTTTTGATAAACGTCATCTAGTCAGAGATGGATGAGTCTGTCACTCGAGATGATTCTGTCGCCTGACTAGGATACATCGAAGCGTGAAATCCACAAGACTCGTGGGAAGAGGCATCCCGTAGTTAACCAAATCGCCTAGGATTGATGCGTAGTCGGTGAGTCGCTACGTTTAATCTGTCTGAACCGATTCTCGTTTTGAATCAGAGGCTTCGCCTTTGTAGAGAACTCAGATGTGTCTTTTCGTAGACGGGACTGTTTCTGTTTACCCGGCCAAGTATTCAGAAAACTAGATTTCCTAGTCATGAGAGCGATCACCATTATAAAATGAGTGGCACGTTTTATCGCTTCAAGATCCCATCGATCTTATGATTAGAAGTCTAAGTTTCCACCACAACACCGTGGAACCTCCCCGAGGATTGACAAGTCCGAATGACCTCAGATGTAATTCTGATGATTGAGGACGATGACATCTGTTCGTGTCAGATTATAATGTTGATTGTGAGCGAGGCATGATACAAGTTTCATTTTAACACCATGTTAAAAAGCCAATTCATCTCATTTCCAATATGAGATTAGGCTATTCCATCTGAAACACATGCTATTCAATTACAATTAGCAGAATCAACCCACCTCCGAAAGAGGTCTGAGATAGTTGTGCGTAGATAGTTCAGGCTACTTGATTGATAGACCTTGTCGTAGATCGAATGATCTGCTGATCTCTCCGTAGATCAGGGAACCGCCACCGAAGTACTGGTGTATGATAGTGTTCCTAATCCAGCGGTTAGACGGTCATGAAAGTAGCTGGTCAAAGCCCCGAGTTCTATTTCCTACCCCAAGACCGTAGGAAACGTACGTAATAGAACTGGTTTAAAGTTGAGAAATCAATTTTTTGTAATGCTTATCGTCTACGAGCACACAGCTGGACCTACCTCCAGAAGAGTAGTTGTAGAGCACTTCTTGGTAATGTCAGCGAGTCTAGTACCGAATTCCCGTCTAGATACGGATGCATCGGACTTGTAATTGTATAATCTCTTAGATAGATTATTGTATAATTCTTTGATAGATTGTCTCCAGGGCCAGGCATATATAGTAACATCCCTTGAAGTAGGGAGGCCAGGCACAGAGGTTGGACGAGTGACATGTGTAATACCAACCCAGACTTACCAAGAAAGCTCGAGGTTTTCCCACAGCCCCAGCCATGGAGAGAGCGGACGTAAATCGCGAACCGGCAGCTGGATGGCCTCTTGTTTCGGTTAAGCTACATTAATTGAAGCATATGCATCGGTAGCACCCCGTCACAAGGTGGAAAACCCGGGAAGGAATTGTCGATTGATCACCCAGGTCTGACACACTTCACTGTGTGGTCTATGACGGGCGCTTTCGACAGTGAGCTCCCACAATAGACTCATCTGACTGACGATCTGATGAAACCTTTCCAATGGAGCCCAACCAGGCATCCCTATACCATCTCTGAAGGTTCATCCAGATTTGACTAGATGACGATCGAGTGATGACTGCTTCTTACTTTGTCTCAATTCCTTATCTTATCATCGATAACGATACTGGTTTTTAGAGCTTACCAACTGTTCACTGAACAACAAGCAATGTCCATCACCAACGATCATCCACCGAATCCCCCGTCGCAGCCCATTAGGGAGGAGGATATCGGACGTAAGGTCATTGGTCCTTTCAAACGGCATGTCGCTAAGACTACTAGCACTGCCCGAGACTGGATCCGTAACTGCGAAAAATGGCTCCAGGATTACGCAAGTGATTCTGCGAGTATCCCATCTGAGAAAGATGTGGAAAAAATGCAAGAGCTTTTGAAGGGTCTACACCAACATCGTAGCAACCTCAAAGCTATCCCTAAGCTTATGGAGACTAAGCTAAGTATCCCCACCATCCGTGAAAGCGAACGCCTACCAGCGATCGTGGATGATGTGACCAACTATGTCGCTAAGTCGGACTATGCGCGGTTGATTACCGGTGCTTCCAATACTATCGGGATGTTCGAACAAGAGTTCAACGCCCGCCGGATCCCACTAGAAGACATCTCTTCTCATGCGTATACTCCCGAAGACATGGACAACATGTCTGACGATGGAGGAGAAGAAGATGAAAGTGGAGGTATGAACACACCGAACTCAGCCATTCAGCGTATGGAATACATTGACGACACCGTCTTTGGAAACCAACTGATCGACATCTCTTATCTCCATGAGCTGGAACGCAAAGTAGCTGCGATGGATGCTTCCAACGGTGAGAAATCGCCACCGGTAGCTGATCCAGCGAAAAAAGTCCAAGTTCCAAATGAATCCACCAACAAAGGAAGGTTGAATGAGAAAAAGACTACCGAGTCCAACATTCGAGTCTTTGATAAGATCACGGACACTGCCAAGCCGCAGAATCCGAATCAAACATCGAAGAATCTCTTCTCGTTCAACCCTCCTGAAGAAGTAACCCACTCTTCTAAGACTGCTAGTTCGGACCCCCCGACTCAGCATCATTCGCAAGAGCAACCTCCATGGGTTGAACTACTCTTCCAGCGTATTGATCGACTTGAGAAGGATAAGGCAAGCGAATCTAGCCAACTCAAGAGCTTCATGCACGACGTGCAAAGCCAATTGAGCGAAAAGAGAAACCCCAAGCCAATGGAGCCCCAGCCCTCCAAATCAGATAACAAGTTCATGCCCACTCGCGATAGCGAAATGAGTAACGAATCTGAAATTGATGAAGAGTCAACTGAGTCCGATTCGTCGTACTACAGTAACCGTAAAGGTAGAACTCAAAAATCAAAGGCTAAGTCCTATAAGAAGTCCACCCGATCCCATTCATCCCGTCCCAAGGGCATGAAACTGGAGTCGGTGAGACAAAATCTTATTTGCTTCAACGGTACGGGAAGACTCGACAATTTTAGAACTCGTTCTCGACAATCCTCAGGTCAACGATCGAATGAAAGCTGTCCTTCTGGAACAGAGTTTGAAAGGTCCAGCCGCAAATCATATGCAGCATATGACGGACCCGGTAGAAACTGTCATCCGTACTTTCTACGAGTTAGAACAAGTATTCGGACAGAAGACTGATCGCCTAGAGCTCAAGGAA
This sequence comes from Caenorhabditis brenneri, assembly GCA_000143925.2. Lineage (NCBI taxonomy): Eukaryota > Metazoa > Nematoda > Chromadorea > Rhabditida > Rhabditidae > Caenorhabditis > Caenorhabditis brenneri. Next base: position 91,870 of record GL380162.1, on the reverse strand, counting down.
AAGTTCGCCTCTCTCCCGTTCCACCAGTCGGACTGTGAGAAAATGGTGACTGATCTTGCTGCTCACCGGTCCATCATTAACTTACTAAAAGACAAACGTGTCAATGTAAATGATGACGGTATTATTGCGACAATCAGCAAAAAACTCCCGAAATGTATCCAGGACAAAATCCTGAAACGTTTGTCTCGTGACAGAGATAGCGGGGTAACATTTGATGATGTACTGCTTCTTACCAAAGAGCATATTGACCTTCTGAAAATGAGGAAAGCCATGTTCGGCGAAAATAAGACTCGAGGGTCGAATGAAATTGACGAATTTCATACGTCGATTCACTATTCGAACACCCAACCTCGTCAACAAAACCACCAGAATCAGCAATTCGGTGGTGGCTATTCTCAGGGAACCCCCAATTCCAGCACAAGATCTGGTCAAAAGGGAACCCACCAATCTGGCGGAAACCAGAAAGGGAAAAGCTCCCAGTCGGTAAACACTCCTAAGTCGAGTGCCAACTTATACCAGCCTGGGCAAGGAGCTCCCAAATGGAACGTGGTGTCATATTCATTTCCATTCAGCACACCAGAACATGGCGTGACTTGCGCTGCCTGCGATGGACCCCACAAGTCTATTCGCTGCGCCTTGTCAAGCAATGAGTTCCTCAAGAGAATTCGTGAAAAGAAACTCTGCGAGAGATGCACATTGAGTGGCCACTCTGCGGATCAGTGTCAGAAGTGGTACACCTGTGGCTATTGTAATGGAGATCATTGCATGGGAATCTGTCCTCGAAAGGAATTTTACCGTAACCCGGCTAACATTCCCAGCAATTGCATGATCAAGACCTCGGAGGATAGGAAACGTTCCTTTCGTTCCTTTCGTAAAGGAAACTCCGCTCCAAAATTTTCTCAAGTTTATGAAAGACACCAGTCATCATGTGAATCATGTGGCAACGGTAGAAGAGTCAGACAAAGACTATAACCTACCGTTCTTATGCCTCCATAGTCCAGACGGATCCCCCATCCGCGCTTTGGTTGACTCTGGCGCGTCTATTTCATTACTTGATCATACCGCAGCCATTCGGTTAGGCCTAGATATTCTAGGATCTACGAAAATGTCGGTTTCTGGATTCAGTTCAACTGTAACCATTCGATCCAACGCATACAAAATGCCACTGAAGAGTAAATACTCAAAAACCCCGATCATCATAAAGATTGCGGGAACCCCCTCTTTGCCAAAAACTCCATTCCTCAGTCCGAAGCTTTCAGCCAAGGATAAGGAATACATGGAGAAAGTTGGAATCTCAGACCATGAATTCCGAGCCAACCGCAAACAGCAAGATTGTCCGATCGACATGATTCTGGGAGCGGATATCATCTCGTGGATCCAGTCTCTGAAGACTACCACAAGGCATGTCCTTCCATCTGGAAGATTAATGGAAACTACTCCATTTGGATATCTGGTGCATCCCACTCCGAAACTGGATCTTTTGTTTAATGCAATTGAAACCCTCGGAAATCCATCTACTGATGAGTGTGATGATGCCCAGACGGTCATGACACTGCTCCAAAAAGCAGAAACTGACGAATCCATTGAGAGACTCATTTCTGAAGTCGCTCAAATGTGGAACATCGAAAATCTCGGTGCCACACCCCCTCGAATCGATGATTCCGTCAAAAAAGAGACACAAGATCTCTTGGCTGAATTCATGAGAACTGCCAGATTCAACGAGAAGGGAGAGTTCGAAGTTGCACTTCCCATGAATGGGAATGAAACAAGACTCGCTAACAATTATGAAGTCGCCGTCAAACGACTGAGTAATCTGATTGTAACCCTCGGAAAAGGCAAAAATCTTCTGAAACAGTATGACGACATCATTCAGGAACAACTAGACAAAGGCATTTTAGCCAAGGTAACCCCCGAGATGGATGCCGAAGCACGAAAAAATGGCTATCTAGTATACTACATCCCGCATAGGGTGGTGGTGAAACTGTCTTCCTTGACAACGAAGCTGAGGATTGTCTACGACGCCTCCAGCCACAAGAAAAACGAGTTGTCTCTGAATCAGTGTGTACACCCAGGACCCCCCATGCTCCAATCGATTTTCGGAATCCTTATCCGAGCCAGGCTCTTCAAGTACATCGTGATCGCTGACATCGAAAAAGCGTTTCACCAAGTACAGATGCAAGCCCAGTTCCGAGATCTTACCAGATTTCTCTGGCTTAAAGACATATCGAAACCTGTGACTCGCGAAAATATGGAAACCCTCCATTTCAGAAAGATTCCATTCGGGCTCACGAGTAGTCCTTTTCTGTTGGCAGCAACAATTGTCTATTTCTTGAAGAGGAACCCCCATAAACTCAACGAGATGACACAAGACAACATATATGTTGATAACTGTTTGTATCATACAAACGAGAAGAGCGAGATTTCTGGCCTAGTTAAATCCGCCAAGGATATTTTTAACATGATGCCAATGAATCTCCGCGAATTCATCGTTAATGATAGTACTGAAATGGGTAAGATTCCAGAGAAAGATCGAGCATCAGCCCTCGAAGTAAAAGTTCTCGGATATCTTTGGGATTCGGTTAAAGACACTTGGACGATTAAAATCTCCGAGCCAACAGAAGACCATCCCACCAAGCAGAATGTTGCCTCCAGATTGGCAGAAACATTCGACCCATTGGGATATACTGTTCCAATCCTCGTCCCATTCAAAAGGCTAATGCAGAATTGCTGGCTTGATGGTATGCGATGGAAAGACAGGATCCCCCAAAAGCTACTGGTCGATTGGCAAAAAGTCAAAGAAGTCCTCCAGGATAAGACACTGACAATTCCACGACAACTGACAGTACGCTATGATTATGAGAGCCTCCGGCTCATGGTCTTTACGGACGCTAGTAAGGATATGATGGCTGCTACCATTTATGCCCATTATACCTACAAAGATGCTCCGCCAGTTGTGACACTACTCGCAGCTAAAAATAAGATCAAATCCGCAAAGAATGAGAATTGGACTATTCCGAAACTCGAACTATTCGCGATCGAGATTGGCACAAATCTCGCAGTGAATACAGTTCAGGAGATCCGGATCCCAATCACTGAAGTCTGTTGCTTCACAGACTCTTCATGTGCTTGGTTCTGGATTAAGACTCGAAAGAGCACCCGCCAATGGGTATCCAACAGAGTGGAAGCAATTCATGCCAACTCCGATATTCTCACCAAGCTGGGAATTGAAGTTAGTTTTAGGCATTGCCCCACAAAGGAAAATCCCGCTGACATTGCGACGCGTGGAATGCCCACTTCTGAACTGCAAACCAGTTCTCTATGGTTTCATGGTCCAGAGTTCTTGAAAAAGGACCGATCACTATGGCCTAACCGTTTTGAAGGAGAGTCAGTCGATAAAGAAGCCCCCGAGCTTCAGGACGAAGTGCTCAACGAAGTACTAGTTCCAAAGACTGCAAAAAAGCCAAAACAGAAGATCATTCAGCACCAGTCTGAAACGATTATGGCTGTGATCTCCAACGGTCCATACGTGTCGTTCATTCCTTTTGATCGAACTCGATCTATGCGGAAACTTGTGTCGATGACACATTCACTGCTCAACTTCATAGTTGATAGCAAACCAAATCATAAGTGGACGACTTATGTTTTGAGCGAATTCTCTAAGGTGGATCCCAAAGAACATCCTGTCCGCAAGCGAAAACTTGCTCGGTTGCTTCTGATCCAAGAACACTTAAGAGAGTGTGAGAGTCAAGGTTTAACCTTCGCTTCTGTGCCTAATGTCTTTCGTGATGACGATGGACTTTTAAGGACCAGGCGATCCATCAAATCCAGTGTTCTCCCTGTTGAAGCTCACGAGCCTATCCTAGTTCACCCCAAGCATGTTCTTGCGGAGTTGATCATTAGGGAGACCCACGAGATCAACGGACATTTGCCCGAAAGATACACAGTAGGCGCATTGAGAACTAAATACTGGATCCCCCATGATTCTGCCATTGCAGCACGAATCACGTCATCTTGCGTTCCATGCAAGAAGGTCATCGGTAGACCCTTTCCATATCCTGATTCCAAGATTCTACCTCAATGTAGAACGGAGCCGAGCATCCCCTTTGCTCACTCAGGATTGGATTATATGGGGCCAATACCGTACACCAAAGACGATGGATCCCCCGGCAAGGCATACGTGCTTGTTTACACTTGTCTAGTTACACGTGGAGCGAGACTGGAATTGGTCCCTGATGGATCAACCGAGAGATACATTGAATCATTGGGTATTATCTTCTCTAGAAGCGGATTCCCCAAGTCATTGTATTCTGACAATGCAAAAACATTCCAACTTGGTGAAAAAATCATCAACGAGGATGTTACGTGTGGCGAGGTTTCTGAATCCCTCACATGCTATCTTGCTAGCCACCAAATCGATTTCGTATACATCACTCCCCTTGCACCCTGGCAAGGCGGGGTTTACGAACGCATTGTCAAACTCGTGAAAAACCAGCTCCAAAAAGTCCTCGGAGACAACACTCTGGACTTCCACTCACTACGACGAGTTATAGCAGGCGCAGAAGCTATGATCAATAGCCGACCCCTGATTGCACATCCAAAGCGTCTAAATGACATGGTCGCCCTGCGTCCTATCGATTTCTTACTCCCTGGTAGTTTAATCGATGTCCCAGTAAACTCTAAAAAGTTCGATCCGACTAGGTCAACTACGGAACAAAGAACTAGAGATCATCCGGAAAAATTCGAGCAAGTTCTCGAAGAACTTTGGAGACACTGGTCCCTGGGTTACCTCCTTCATATTAGAGAGGTCAAACACCACAACCGAAAATGTGCATCCCTCATTCCTAGAAAAGGACAGGTGGTACTGATCAACACAAACCTTCTTCGAAGGCAAAAATGGCCTTTGGGCATTATCGTAAAAGTTTGTAAATCCCGAGCAGGAGAAATCCGATCCGCGATCGTGAAATGCCGGGGGAAACTGTATAAACGGGCTGTTTGCCAATTAATCCCACTGGAAGTCGAATCTTTCGGTGAGGAAGGCTCTCCCGAAGTCAGTTGTACCGGAGATCAGGAGTCACCAGACACTTCTCATCTCAAACCGGACCCCACGCCTCCATCTCCAGCTATCTTTGATATCCCTCAAGGTAGATATGCTCCAGACTTCTTTACTGATACCCAAGCCAAAGACTCTCTCGTCAGAGCACCACACAACTCTGACCTACCAATCATCGGTGAGACGATTGAAGGCGAAGAGGAAATAGACTATGATACCCAACACCTCGATTCGGAGGCTGACAAAATTGACTTCGTGGATCCCCAGTCCTTAGGTGAAGCGCATCCGCCAATCCCTATTGGACGTACCAGAGAGTACAGGCCACGTAAGGCTAAGAAGCCTAATGTCAACTACGTTCACCAAATCATCGTGAACTATTTGTCAAATCCTTCCCTCCCCCCGGAGTGTTGTCAATTCTCCCCTAAACCAGTAGAATTGGCCAACTTGTTCGCACTATAATTATGAGTCAAAAGAGCTTCCCCAGAATCTCTCTCATATTTATGTGCGAAATCATCATACATTTCTATTTCCAATTAATTCCCTCTTTTTTCTCTTTATTTTTCTCTATTTTTCTGAGAAAATTCCGTTGAAAACGCTCAAAACGGTCAACTTTCACTTATTTTTGTTTTTCGCTTCGCGAAAAACCCCAATTTGAATGTCCGCCCTTTTAGTGCCGCGTTTTCGCGGCGAGACCCGCGACAGTAGCGTGCGCTCGCGATTTCGCTCGGCCTAAAAGGCGGCCCATTCAGTCTTGCGTTTTCGAACGTACGTGACGACGTTTTCCCTGTCGCTTCACTTTTTTACTTTTTTCTTCACTTTTTCCGATACTTTTTCGGTTTGCTGCCGGATCCCCCGAGATCCCAGCGCTCAGGTTTTTATGCGGTCGCACGGTTTCCTCGCGACGTCGTCAGCCAGGTTTTCATCCAGCGTATCCCCTTTTTTCCTGTATTTTTTATCTGTATTACCCGCTTTTGATGGTCGCCGACACAAGTTCGTCCCTTTCCGACCCTTTTGGGCGGATTTGCCTCAATAAATGGGTTACATTTATCTCTCTTTTTCTCTCACACCGCTTATCTTTCCTCTCGCTATTCGTCGTTGATCGTTTGTCTGGAAATGATGCTCGAGGACTCCCGGATGTCCCTAGACGGCTCGACAAAGATGTCGTCGTTTCTGGGAAGTGTCACGTAGTTTACTCTCTCTTGTTATGGTGTGAAATTGATGTGACCTGATATCTATTCAAGAAGTATCAGTTTCCTTTCATTTTCCGGTCAAAAGTCGAAAACTTTTTTGGAGAACGGGTATAGAAGAGATAAGAATGATAGATGTGTGACAAAGTGAGTTTTGTTCTGTCGCCCCCAAAAGGGTGCTAAATCATGACACGAACTCTGTGTGAAGCACCCGAAGAAAAAACGACTGAGAAGGGTCTCTTGAGAGAACAAAAAAGAAGAGAAGACAATGAAAGAATTTTGTGTGTGTGGCTGCTAACAGAGTTCGTTTCTGTATATAGAGAAAGGGTCCAGTGTGAAACGAGGAAGCGATTAGATTGGAGTGCACCGCCCGTATGGCACGTCAACCCCGGAAGGACTTCTTCTCTCATCAAGAAATGAGAAGAAGAAAGAAGGTCCAGGATTTATATTTGGGAAAACTGAAATGAGAAAAATATGGAGTCATTTTTCATACGATGATCACTGTTTGAACTCCGAAATCAGAAACTTCCGGAAGTACGTGACATTTGGAAGAATCCAGAACTATCAATTTGTACTTTTAGTCAGAAAACAAAATGATCTTCCTCTTCCAGCTAAAAGATTTCATTGAACTTGTTTTTCCGTTTTTGGTATTTTACTGGAATAACACAATTTGATAGTTGTCGGAGTAAGTACTTCTGGATTTCAAAAACAGAAAAATCTGGATTTCCAGATTTAGAAAAGATGGAAGAGAAGTAGAACTGCAAAAAAATGTCTGAAGACAATGACGGAATCGTAAATAAATTGATATTTCTGTTTAGATGTACAAATGGAATGTAGTGAATGTGAGTGGGGAAAATTCTGCAGGTAGTTTCTTCGTGATCATGAGAAAAAGGAAGAGCAGAAGAGTGATATTTTTGACTGATTTCAATAGCAGATCATGTAGAAGTAGTAATTGAACAAAACAAAAATGAAAATTTACGGAGTTTTGTGGCAAGGAAAACGAAAGATCATGGAATTATTAAAACTGCATGTTGAGCTCAAACTAATTAGATCGCTTTTTTTTTTATCTGACGCCGAGTTGTATCCGGTACAGTTTCTATGTGAACTGTTTTTTTCAGATTCTTAAATCTTTTCTTTAATTTTTAACTCATTGAATCAGGAACGAAAAAAAGAAGAGAAGGAAAGTGTTCGTTTGGAAGTTAGTGACAATCGGTGTCTCTTCTTCAACGGATGTTCGTCGGAAGTTCGGCGGAGATTCCAGACCACGCTCTTCTCCTTTTTCTTTATATTCCATTTTGAATGTTTTCTTTTTTTGAGTTGATAGAAAAAACACATTCAAGTTTCATTTCCAAACTGATTCACATGGAAATGACAGAAGGAAATCAGGAAAAACAAGAAGAAATAGAGTTTTTTCGGTGAAAAACAGAAGTAGTAGGAGGTGTAAATGAGAACAAAAGAAGATGAGTATTGGGAATTACCAATGAGAGAAATCATCAATCTCACGTAGTCTCTTCGACTACGAGGAATAATAGTTTTTTTTCTGAAAAATTACAATGGAAAGATTAGAAAGATTAGTGACATAACTGGAAATACTCGAAACCTTTAACCTCAAAATGGATATAGACACACATCATACAACAGCTGAAAACTAAGATTTGAGGGGCGATGAATCGAAACAATCTACATTTTAAATCAAAATTTGAACCTGCAAAAGAACCTTGTTTCAAAAAATATATCATAGATCGTTAGAGGCTGTTATAGTCTGCGTCATGTAAAACAAAACAATGACTGAAAGCGGAATCCGTAAAATTCAACTGATGGATCTTCTGTAAAATTGAATAACTTGGTTCACCTTTAGATAGAAAAGAAGACTGTTGAAACTGTTTTCCTAATGGAGATTTTTCATGAACTAAATACTCTCAAATCATTATAGAAGTCTATTTGGCTCAATTCCTTTCCTGACCTTTAAATTTGAAAACGCCAACTGAAAAAATTGAATTAAGAAATCCATGAACAAGAAATGACGGTGCTCCATTCCAACGGATTACAGTAGACAATAGAATAATGAGAAAAAAGGATTGGATGAATGAGCATCTTTTCATTTTGGATTAGTCAAGTGCAAACCACAATTCGAGATTTCTTTCGAATACCATGAAATCTTCAATTATTCATCCCACGATCCTCCAGAATTTTGCTTCAATGGTCTCAATTTTTTGCAGAGAGTCGGATGACATTTCCGATGGCTTGGATTTCAGAACATCATCATGACGGAAGGGGTTCTGAATGGGAAAGACGGTCTTTATGAGAATGGAAAACACAATTGTGGGATTGGATTGATTTGCAGGGATATTATTATCTTGTGAGCTTGCTCCATTTGCATACAGTAACAATGATGTTTCAGCTCCTCATAAACGGAATTTACAGCAATCGGGTGGTAAACGGCCTTCATAGAGCCTTGTCAGGATGTAAAAATAGTTGAATCAATTGTTCATTTGACAAGCATACTTTATTAGAACCAGTAACCTTGTCAATATAGAAATATTTAATTTTGAAAAATTCGATTCTCTCAAAAAGAAACAGAATTTTGGGAATATACAGTCTGATCTCTTTTAAGTGAAGAAAGATGTTCATTATATTTTTCAAACTGATCCTACTGAATTCAATAAAAGTATGAACTCATGATTGTCTCATCTATTTCTCACCGTTCCCATCTTTTTGTATCAATCTTTGGTCCCTGCTTTTACATAATCCTAATCGATTTCCGTGAATGTTTACGTGATCAAAATTCAGTCTCCCAATCGTTTTGTTTGTCCGTTTATCACTCGTCTTGTCTGAAGCGAGAGTTTATAAATTTACACATTTTCCTGTTGAGAGAGTCTTTCCGAAATACAGACATATTACAACTTGCACCCGGATGTCCGAATGTCTCTTGCGTTCTCCTTCATTGCTCAATAGATAACTTCCGCTGAACACTTATTACCACGTGACTTGTCAACTGTGTCAAACTGACTCTCCCTCACTTGTCACATTTCATTCATTTCAAAAAAATCCCTCTCGATCGAATATTGATGGATGATATCATTGACTACACTTTTCAACCGGAAGTCACGATTTTTTTTTGAATTCAAATTCATTTAATTCTTAGAATTTAGGATAGATTAAAGGAGGATGAAAGGGAGTACGGTAGTCAACATTTTGTAGAATTTTTTGTAGAATTGTCTGCAAACACGCTCTTGCGGACATGGCATTTTATTTGACGACACTCAGCATTTTTGGCGATTTTTCAATGGAAAAGTGAACTTTAATGATTTGAAAAAAGTTGAAATTCATCAGAAAGTACTAAATAATACTTTCCGAGAAAATAAAAAACAAAAAAGCTATGTGTGGTTCGAACCCAAGTGAGTCAAAACTGCAACCGCCTGCGCCATTCGACACGCAGCGGTTGCACTAGGAAGTGACATATATAAAAGTTCTGGGCTGTGGAATCGTCATAACTCAAGAACTAGGCATTTTTCATCAATAAAACTATCATTTCATGGTTATTCGTTGTGAATATTTTCACATGAGACATGGTCATTTTTTTCCGTTTCGGCCTCCTTTAAGGTCACTCAAGTTAATACCGTGTTTATCAATTCCACTAAATAGTGTTGAATGTCATTCTGTGTTTGAAAAATATGTACTTTACTTATAGTTTAGTTGTTGTTAAGTGTTTAAGGAAGTAATCTTTGATGGCAACAAGTTCTCAGAAATACTCGGCTAAACATCAATTCCGACGATCATTATGAGAAAACTTGGAAATATTCGTCAAACTGAAATGACGCATGAGCCAAAGAAAATGAATACAGTCAAATAATCGTTTCGAAGGTCAATTAGGAATACGAACGGTCTTTTGGTAATTTGTCGGCGTCCTTGAGTCTGATTAATCAGAACATTTAGATACTTGTATCTTCAAACTGTCTGAGTTGCCAGACTAGTTTCATTGAAGATTTCCAAAACACAAAAATGGAAGTCGGTCTATAACCTTTAGTATAGGCTATGCACGGGATGGTAATAGTTCTTTTCCAGTCACGTTTTTCAGGAAGACTCAAACTCACCATAGTTCCATTTTATAATTTTTTATCTGCTTATACTAAGGGCTTCAATCATCTGGTTGTTTTTTAGGTATGGGAGTTCGCGCACAAAAATTGGTATTAGCATGGCAAACGGGTGATAAAATTTTGTAATCCAATCCATTTTTCCAGTTTTAGGTTTCCAGCTTTTTCTCTCGGTTGTTCCCTTCTCTTGAAACTGCTCCTTCATAATTTTTTGAACATTTGAACAATTTGAAAAAGTCTCCTCTCAAAAGATCATGTTTACGTGTCAAGTGAAAAGCAACTCCAATTATCCCACCGACGTATTCATTTTCATAGACAAGTGACGATTGATAACAACTCCTTTCGAATAATCTGTCGTTCTTTTGGATTGATCTCTTGAGAACCCCTGTGAGAACCAGAAACATACTGGTTCAATCGGAAAATAAAGTTTATAGCTTGATGGAGTAGTTCTGATAACCAATAAAAGTGGCGTTGATGTGTGAACACAGAAAAAGAAGAGGATTTATCAAAAAAGATTAGACAATGATGAGATGAAAAGTAACATGATGGCAGAGACATTTGTGTTTTGAACTCATTTTGAACAGGAATTCGTAATGGTGGTCGGCTATTCGAAGTTGAAACCTGTATAGTTTTTAAAATAATGTGATCATTAAACTTTTGAAAATCGTAAAAAATCTGAAAATAAACTGAAAATGAAAAGTCTTTAAAAACTTTTTTTAAAACAACATCATAGCAAAAAGATACATGAAATCAGTAAAAGTTAATAGTAAGGTGATCAAATACTAACACCAAAACTACACACAATACTAACACCAAACTACACTTTTGTAAAAATTTCGAAAGAATTCAGAAAACTCGTAAACCTCTAATAATACAGCACTCAATCACATGGATGCTCAATTTTGCACAGAATGAGACAGGAATAATTGTTGAAATGCTGACGGGAATTTTTGGTTTCGATTTGAAAAAAAAACCTGTCTTAATCACTTAATGTTCAGGGTGTTCTTAGAACATGACATTGATTTGTTTTACAGAGCACCAGTTTACCTTTCCACTAACGCTCCTTTTCTTCATTGCTTTCATTAATTTTCAATGAGTCCCTTTCGTTCCATCTTCAAACTTCAAATCATGATCAGATCTCTAGTTTTCAGTTATCCGGTTTCGACGTTTCTCTATTCTGATTTCAAAAACATCAAACATAATCCGAAAAAGGTTTCCATCCTCCTCCAAATTGGTCACATAACTAGCATGCACTTTTAATTTTTAAAACAGAAATCAACAAGTGTTTCACACGAAAAAGGTTTCAATTGTTCTGTGATTATTATTACGAAAATGTTGGAATCCCTGTTCTTTTCTCTAATAAGTGATCATCTTTATGACTCAACAACAAGAGGAAAAAGTGCAAACATCCTTTCCAAACCTGTTCATTATTATGCTTTTCGATGGAAAAAAACAGTGTTATTACACTTTTCACATGATTATTTCTGAGAAGAAAGTCCCTTGATTTCTGTCAAATGTTCAAGGATACAGTAGTTGATCACTCTATCACATCATCTGAATATTCCTGATGAAACCATCAAAACGTAATCATGTGATGTTAGTGATTCTGAGAAGAGTATCTAATTATGGATAAAGTAATCCGTTGCACACTGCAAAATCATGATAATCAAGGAGTGTTGGATGAAGAAGAATCGAGATCACTGTGACGAAATGCTTATAATTGTTATTCTGGTAACAATTAGAGAGCTGACGTGTATTGTTTGGGTTGAACCGGATGAGCTCACCTTGGAATTGAGTCATAACCGGAGCAGGAGTTACAAAACACACAACATCCTACACAAACTATATATTGTATTGTTTTTGTCTGTCTGGGAAATCGGAACAAATTAGAAGTGTTTGGAATTTGAATGAGAAAAGATGAACTATGGCTATGGTATCAGAACATGGAGATTAGAAATTACTGAGGATAACACCCCAAATGGTTGGACAATCTGCAAGTTTCAGGACAAAAAATAGTATCCAACACAGATTGTATATTTTTAACTTTGACCATTCATTATTTTAGAGCATTCCTTCAAAAACCGAATTCAACTAGTAAAAGGTTGACGCGCATTGTTTTTCACCAGTACTGTATAATAGTACGGCAACAAATACTATAGAATGACGTGTGGAAGACGGTTGAACAATTACCCATCAATTATCAACGTTGTTTCACTTAGAGCTGTAATTGAGGTGCCTTTAGGGATGTTTCAACTGCATGCCACGCAAAAAGAATTTCAGTTTAATTCACAGTACATCTGTATAAAACAACTACGAACATGTGTCGTCTTTTTTTTGTTAGATGTTGTTTGAATACTGCCTAGTGGATCAAAAATACTGGTTCCAGTTTTGAAGTTGAATAAACATTTTCAATTTCCATTGTAATTTCTTTTTATTAACGATGCACAACCAAGAGACTCAGTTATTCATTGGAAAACAATCCGAACTGTACCACCTTCCGAACCTTTCCCCATTGCCTCGTGTACTTCCCTCAACTCCTGTTTCCAGTGCTAATATAAAACAAATATTGCGTAGACCAAAACGTCTTCTCCTTACGCATTTTCCTGTCATAATCCATCAGAATCTATCAGATTAGACACGAAACTTTGTCTGCAAACTTTTCATTCATAAGGTCAGAAACCTTCCATTCAACATCTGCAAAGAGCAAGTCCCCTCATATTGCATTTCAATATTAGTTTTTTTTTCTTTTTCTGTCGGAACAAAAATTCAGATGACGTGATTGAAGCTCTTTCAACCATGACTCCCGCAATCGAATTTTAAATGAGAAATGATTCTGAAATGTCAAGATCGCATTCGTGAGAGAGCAAAAAGCATTCTGCTGAAACAAGATTGTGCATTTATTCAAATCAGAATAGAAGATTAACTTGACAGGATTAGAAGCAGCAAACGGATTCGTGTTCTTTTTTTCTGCTGAAAAGAGCATCCATAATCCGATATTTTGTTTCTTCTGACCGTGTTTGGGTGGATTGTTGACCAATAAGACACATTTGTACTTTCCGAGAAGAAGTTATGGAAATATCGAAACTCTTCAATCTCATGACGATTGGAATTAACATCAGGCATCAATAATCTTTCTCACACTTTTCCTATGTCTCTGTCAATAACTTTTTCGTGTTTCGCTACAAATGTGACGCGTGGATTCGTGTGATTAAGACGTCTTCTAGACATAAACGTGTCAATAATAACGGGTTATATCGGATTGAATCTGATGCTGAAGAATATTTGGACAACATCCATTTTCCATCAAAAATATGTAAAATTTCATGAAAACAAGGAAGAAGTTGTACTTCAAATCCCTTCTGGATTTTTAGGTTATTCAGATGGAACGGCTACTCGAATGAGGAACGGATCGAAAAAAACTGATGAATGAAAATGTGTGGAAACTGCGATAAGGAACGCTGATCCTGGAAAATACATGTTTCAAACAGTTTTCAGACCCTTTTAGAACTTCTGACGTACATAGCCTTGAGGGACATTCTGAAACCAAGAAGAGTATGATGTGAAGTTGTAGAAGATATTCATGAAGAAGTACAAATGAATGTTGTCAACAAGGACACGGAAGTTACCTGGAAACTCTTCGTGATCTTCGGTTTTAAATGTTTTAGGATCAGATTTCCTTGGAACCTCTGAAACATGAATATCAGAAAAAAAATTTTTTCAAATTAATCTGGTAGGAGTCTTTGGGTAACGTGCCATACTAGGATTAGCCATGCTTTGCCTCTAACCACTTTCCACGTGTTGGATACTTATGAAGCATACTGTACAACCTAACAGCCTACCAAAAACATACTCGGAGCAGATTCAAATTCCTCTACAAAAGTCTTCTTCATATTCTCCATCTGTTCCAGATCCTGCTTTCCACCTGTCCTCCTTCCTACCAGCTCTTGCGCAATGTTCCATACAGGCTGCCCTTATGTTACGTGACCTCTTGTGTAACGACTGCCCATTAGGATTTAATCCCAACAGGATGCATCGAGCCACGCCTCCTCCCTCTATTTTCTTCCTTCGTTCAAAAAATAACGGTATAAAAGGAGACGGACCACAGATGTTTTTTCCTTTTCTTGTCGCCCAAAATGAACGTCATCCTTCTGCTTCTTCTTGTCTCCGGAGTCGTTTGCTATGATTTCTTGGGACATCCATTCAAACAAAACGAGGATCATTTGGTGATCAATCAATTGGAGGACAATCAATTGAGACATCTCGATCAGTCAAGACATGTTCCCACTCGCGCCTCCAGAGTTCAAGGAGGAAAAGCTCGTTTTTGTGGAAAACGTCTCGCCGGATTCATCTTTGCCACTTGTGGAGAATGTCAACCAGGTAATTTCATAAGTCTAAAATCAACATGAAATTTATTTATTGTGTTTCCAGGATACTCTGAAAGTCTCTCTCTTCTCTGCTGTGCTAGACCATGCGACATTCAAGACATCATCAACGCGTGCTGTCCCAACGACTTCAGAAGATAGGATCTCATCCCTGGATCATCAGATTGGAAGAACAGTTACGGTTTTTTATTATAGCCTTTTCTATTCTCGGTATTTTAATCCTTTAATTACAATGTAATTATTTATCAACCCAGTTTCTGTGAAATGTATATTTTGTATTTTGCTTTGATAATTTTGTAAATTTTAATTTAATATTGAATAAATTCTGAATCAGAAAGATTTCGAAAGTGTCAAAACTAATATTATGGGCAAACGGTAGTCATCGAAAGTTTCTCTAGTTGTGAATCTGATTTGGTCCCTCATCGTAGGTTTGAATTTTCCTTTGCATTGAAACTTCCGAATGATGTTTGCATTAGAATTCAGCTTTTTGAAAATGTCGAATTTCTCGGATGACCTCACTTTTGCAGAAAGAAACTTCGCATTCAGATTTTTTGTCTTTCAAGAATAATAGATCCGGCAGAGTGCTCTTTTATTTTAACCAGTTACTTCTATGATAAAAATAGGATGTTGTGCTCCTGAATACCCAGGAGCATATCTATCGTTCTATTGCTCCCAGTTGTGCTTCCTATCCTGCTAGAATCCTCGTTTTGGGTACAAACTTCTAAAAATTTCACTCAAATAACTTCGGATCCGAATACCCTCTTCTCTCTCCATTTCCTGGATGTTATGTTTATCTGACATTTATTATCCACTGCTTCAAATCCTCTTAAAAACAAACACATAGACTAAAAGCGGAGTAGAAGTGATTCAAAGAGGTTGAAATGGCCAAAGAAGCCTATAATTAGCAGAGCCAACAGATTCTTGATGATTCAATTGTTCATGTGATGCTTCTGCTTTCCTTCTTCTTCTTCTTCAATTGTCACACAACAGCATGTGTCTAGTTAGTCATCTGAAGGTGTCACGCTGATAAACAATCCAAGACACGAATTGTCAAATTACTTAGTATGTATCTGCACATAAATGCTATATTTGAATCGTGGGAAAACGCGTCGTTGGCACGTCATCCACACTTCTGAATTGTCAGGTTAGTTCTGATCTAGTTGAGTTGAATCTTCTGCCACGAATCGTCGGACGACTCAAAGGAGATAATTTCCCAGAAGCACAGGAGACTGTCAACAAAAGGGATGTTCCACACTTTGTTATCAACGTCATTTTTATTATTGACACACAAATAATTAGAACATGAAACGAAGAAAAAAAAGTGGGAGATTCAATGGGAAGGAATGAATTCGAAAAGACGATTTGACTCGTAGAAGAGCAACAAAAAGTGAGAAGACAAGAAAATTTAGTTGGCGGGGGGTTGAAAAAGAAGAAGAAGAAAACGAAGGAATTGATCTAGAGAACGGTTCCCTATGACATTCCACAGCAGTCTCAACGCTTTGGGCAGCACAATCCGGACAGCTCCTCCATTGTGCACATGTTCTCGCAGCATGTTGTGGCGATGTTGGAGTCGACAGCTGGAAATTATTAGAATTAGTTTTGGTTTTATTTGGAAGTCGAGTAGTTTCTGTACAAAAATCTAGAAATTCATGGAAACTTACTTGTACATTCTCCTCCACAAGTCAACATGACCATCTTCCACACCTTTCCTCCACACATCTTGATCTTGTTGGATCTTCTGGATCTTGCCATCATATTCTTGAATCCATAAAGTCCGGATCCACCAAGTTCCAAAGGAATGTCGTCTTCTGAATCCATTGGAAGTTGGCTTTCAAAATCATGCATCCAGTTCCGCATGAGACTTGTTGCTCCGAGTTGAGACAGTGCCAAAAGGACGAGGACAACGAAAAGTTTCATGTTTCGTGATTGAAAGTTGAATGAGACGAAGCTCTTTTCTGCTGAATTCTTCTTTTTTATATTGGACTTGTCGAGCTAAACGGAGGGAGGAGGGAAGGAGGAGTGACGCGAAGAAGTTGATTGTGATAAATATACATAATGGGGCGGAGACAAAGAAATGGCTCATACATGGATGAATGTATGAGACGAAGAGAGCAAATTGAAGCTCATGAGTGTTTCTCAGGTGACTACCGTATATGTGCAAGAAAGTTTGATGCATTAAATGTACTTGTTGACGAAAAGATTAAGAAGAGAAATGTTCAAAGTGTCAATTTGAAATTTCGAAAAGTGCAAAACAAAAAGTGTTTATCATGAATAATAAGAGCTTTAACCCTAAAGGATAAGAGATATCTGTTGTCAAAATATTCGAAAATTTCGAATCACAACTATGTATTTTGATGTAGTTGTTGAGAAAAAAGGAAGTTCAAGAAGAAAATGTTGTCAGTAAAAACCTAGAGTTTAGTGCTTTTGTTTTGTCAGGTTGAGAACCTTCTCAAGTCAAAACAACGTAGCATTTTGTAGTTTCACAACAATTACAAAAATCTGTGAGCAGATATTGGAGCAGTTTGAAGCAACGCAAATAATCAAAATGTCTTCCCTTACTGTTAGAAATGTTAGGGGCTCTCTGAAAAATACAGTAGCAAGTTTTGGAAAAGTTGCTCGTTCATTGCACTTGCACAGCTTATAACAGAAGTGGGCGAGGAAAGAAGCTGGAGAATTTTGAAAAATAAAAAAAAACCAGCATTTCGAAAAATCTTCAGCTCCTGCACTGATATCCTAAAAGATCCGGATGATGCTAATTCTTTTAAAAATTCTAAATCCAAAGCCTGTATGAAAATGACCTAAACAACGACGGTTATTTCACAAAATCTCTATATTCATCTACATTATCCTACTATAAGTAGCTCAAAAACAGATCACTGTTCTAAAAATGCAGCTCGTAACCCATCGTCTTCTTCGAATCAACAAACAGTTCAAAATCCGCCCCCACTGACGATTCCCTGTAAACAATGAAAAGTGACAATCCCTTTCTTTTTTGTAGTTTTCTGATATTGTCAGTTCCTAGTTTTGCTTGTTCGCCTCACCAACTCGAATTATTGTTTTTGGACACGCACTCAAAATATAAAACTGAAGTGAATTTTCTTCATTTTCTAGAGAATCCTACCTGCTTGTTAGTTGTATATATTTTGAAAACAGATTGATCCTAAAGCGGTCTATCTTACCTCTCTAAATGCCAGTATAGCGACAAGACAAGCTGAAGAAAATATTGAAAATGGGTTGTGAGAAGGAAAAACAATTAAGGATGAGTATTAGGAGAAGTAGTAGTAGTAAATATGAATAAAACTGAGAAATAACAATGAAAACATAACACAGAATTCAACGACGGATCCTTGTTTCGTAGGTAACAAGAAATAATTGTTTATCAATGGAGCGACGACTACAAACAAGTGAGAATCACAAACATTCTAGAAGTGTCACATGTGAAAAACTCATGGTTTTAGGGATTTCAACTACTTCTTCGGAACTTATTCTGAAGTTGCTCCAAACTGATTCTGAAGTGCAATTGGTGTTTCTGAGAAAACCTCCCTCCCCCACGAAGTATGAACTCTTATATTCGAAAATTTATTCAGAATAGATAATTTTGAAACGTATTCTTTCCATCGTCACAGTTTTTTGCTGCTCAAAAATTTATAATGCCGATTATTGAACAATAAGCGATTCTGATGTAAAAGCTCTTAAAATAAAACAAAACTGTGAGTAATCCTATGCAATTTTGCAAACTTAAAGCTACACTGATCATATAGATTCTTTGATGAAACATTGAGAGAAACTTCATTTATGGAATGTTTCTTTCTAGAAGTACACTGAGGTTGACTGAAACTAACCACATGAGGAATGAATATTCCAGTCTGAGAGCATGATTCCTTTTGCAACTATTGCACGTATCTTGATGTACTTACATGCATACATATCAAGAGAAATGAAACTTTCGATTTCAAGAATCCGGAATACTGAATGGGGATAGAAACTTCCGGAATTTTTAGGTGTCAATTAGCTATCGGAATACAGGATTTGACCGTTTTTGTAACATATAATATAATACAAGTTTTAGTATCTCGAATGCGAAGCACTACTATTACATTCGCATAGTTACAAAGAAAATAAGAAATTGTCAAATTTCTTAGTGTTTGTATTAAATCGATCGGAGCATTTTCCGTTCAAATATTGGGTAACCTGAGAAATGCAACTCGTCAAAACATCAAACGGAGAGATTACACCTGAATCGGCAGTTTCAAAACAAAACTTTTCAAACTTCTGCTCCCAATGCATATTCCACCATCCCATTTTTGCTGACTTTATATGGTAGCTTGTACCTTGATCTTCTAAAATAAAGTAGCCCACGTAGGCGATGTCACGAATATCCATCAAAAGTCACTTTTTTCTAATTATTTATTCCAGAAATGTTTCAGAATATTTATACATTCCCTGACTATATGTATGAGTCAACTTGAACTTTGCTTTTCCTTTTTCCTCCATTTTTTTGGATTTCGGGATCAAAAAATGTCGAGTGAAAGATAGATGAGGATGCCTCCTTTTTCAAGACTTTTTCTTCAAAATTTTGCATTTTCAATCGCAAAAAAGAAAAGAAATTGAAAATTGAAAAATCTCATTTCCATCAAGCTCATCTCAGATTCAAAATTTGGAATGACAGGTTGAAGAAAGCATCTCTTTTCATGGAAATCTTTGGTACGTTTACGTGTAGCTGCCCACTTAAATTATGGTGATTTTAGAAAGACAAGGAAGTAAAAAGAGCTGTATTTTGTGTTTTGGTTTGGTTTCTGAAGTGAAACATGGAACTGGAAATACGAACACTTGAATGAAAAAATTCTGTATAAATAGGAAAAGACTACTTTTTTATAGTGGTATTGTAAAGTACGAATATTCAAATCATGATTCATACTATAACAGAATAGAATTATCGAAAAGATGTACCAAGAGTAACCCATTTCAGTTTAGTTTTTGTGAAAGTCTGTGCCATCTTTGATGATTCAGATGAGACTGCTAATGACTACACTTGTAATGATTATAGGTTCAGATTCCGGGAATTCCGCACTGGCAGAGCCGGAGAAAGATTTCTGATCTCCATCTTCGAAAGTTTGACCGCTGATCAAAAATGAAGCAATTCAAGAACTAGGAGAAGACACTGATACAGTAGCTGATCCTGTAATGGATTGGCATCTTCCACCTGAAAACGTTTTACGAGGCCTCTCTGAGAGCATATTCTGATATGCACATCTCATATTTCAGTTTTTCCTTCCCCGTTATCTTTTTTCTCGTTTTGAGTTATTGAGTTCAAAAGTATGGAGAGTCCAAATCCTGTTTGTTTTGAAGTAGTCTACTTTCACGAGGTATCCTGTCCTCACTTTTCTCTGATTAGTACTAATTTCGCAGCTCAATTTTCGGATTTCATCACCACACACCTTCCTCGTGATATCTTTTCTAGAACCTTCTACCTTCCTGAACTTTTGAACCATTTCTCTTGTTGTTGTAAACGATCAATTCCCTCGAGGGATCCCAGATATCATCATCATAATTGACATGAATCACAGTTCTTTAGAAGACGTCAATGCCAATTTTCAGATGATGATGTGCAGAAGTCTAGCATGTGGGAATATTATTCTGAAGGCGTTTAACATCCACATAAACAATGACGTGGAAACTTTTGACGTGTTGGATACGTATGATTCTTCTGACTTCTAATTGTAAGGCAATTCGAAAAGTTTACTCGAATAACCCTCGGAAAAGGGCGCGGTGGAGATGTTAGAACTCATTTTTTGGTTTATTTTTGACTAAAACACTCTGAATCATTTGACATTATATCATTCCGAATTCTCAATAAGTCTGATGAATCTTTGGTTCAGTTTCAAAAAGTCTAAGAGCACAGTCCAATTTGTTAAAATCGAGAAGCGAAGGAAGAGGAAAAACACATGACATGGTGCAGAACGGCGTGGGAAAATGACTCGAAACGTCAAATCCAATTGTGCTTTTTTGCCGAAATTAGTACAATTCTGGGGTGTGGGATTCTCTGAAATGCAAAATAAAAGGGAGGAGTGACTGTTCTGTCCAGCAGAGATCAGACTGATTGAATTGGTTGCAAGTCAGGAGTTTAGTTCATAGTCTGTACTTTTGAGAGTCAGTGAAAATGGAAAACTGATGGCTGGTCTGAAAATCCTGTCGGGATTGTTGTAGGGGAAATCTCAATAATGAAAAAAATGAATAGTTAGGAAAGCATTCCGAAACCAAATTAAGATCGATTAATCTGTACCACGAATTCTAAAGTAATAAAAACTCAAGATCAGCTCTCCTGGAAGTCAGCACCGGAAGTTAATTTTCTCTGAAAATGTCTACCTACGACAACTAGCTTTTTTAATGTTACTTTGCTTTTTGTGCAGTTCCAGTTTTTATACGATAGATCAGGTCTTAAACCTAAATCCTCAATATTTGTTCTTTTGAGTTTTCCTAGGCGCCACCTTGTCGTTTACTTGTACTAGTTAACAGTATCACAAGTTCCTAACATTTATCATCGTGGAGACAATTATTCATGTTATGTAAAAAAAAGATTATAACCTTTATATCGGTCAGCTGATTTCTCGGAACATACGCAATCAAGCCTGTTCAACCAGTGACCTCAGAAATGAAACAAGCGTTTTACTTATCCATCTCTCAAATAAAGGGCGCGTGTTGGTGGTCGCCTCTTCGTTCGGCGCCTAACATGATTTACTAGGACAGATACACACACAGTGAATGAAATATGTTTTGATGAAAAACAGTAGTTCAGATAGAACTACGGAAGTTTGCAGATTGTACTTTAATATAGTACTGTCACCGAATAACCCAAAATCTGATTCGTGGAAGCCTAGATAAAAGGAAACCTCAGACAGCCTATACCTTTTTGAGAAATCTGAAGTCGTTATGAAGTTATGATAGTTTCAAGTTATGATTTTATTCAAATTTTGTGGTTCAATCTTGATTGTATCAAAACCTTCACCACGACTATAGTTTTTGAAATTTCACCTGAAGCCGTGAGAAATAACAACAAAGCTTCAGCTTTTGAGTGCACTAATTTTCATATTTCAAAATTCTCGGTCATTGTTTTCCTTCTAAGAACTTCGGCTTCAAAGCTTATTATTCAAGTGCTGAAAATTCATCTGTTTCCTGATAATTGCCCCAACTCATCAAGCTTGTCATCTGAACTGTATTCTGAATGAGCACCTATTCCAGGTGTTTCTTGAACATTGTTTCATTTTTCATTTCACTCTATTCCTTTTGATTTCGTATACTTGACATGCTCGTCATTTCTATTTAGTGTTTCTCAGATTCTCTTTTTTGATTTTTCATCATCCTTCTCCGTCCCCTTTCACCCGTATTAGTCTCTTGGTTCCCGCTCTTCCCGCTCCTCGCTCCTCCCCTTCATCTACCCTCTCATTAATCGTCCGCCCCTCCTGGCGTTTTGGCGCTATCCTTTTTTAGGAGTTCTTTTCGACTCCTCCCACATTTAGGGTAGTATAAAATCCGATTGAAGCAGTACATAAATCATTCTTACTCTTGAATTTACCATCGTCTCATCTCCAGAACTAACGTTCTACTTTCCAGATACTCCTCCTCCACGAAAATGCACTCAAAAATCATTTTACTTCTTGTTGCCTCCATCTTCGTCAGTGCTACCTTGGCCAAGTTCCACAAGAACAAGGACACCGACCGTCTGCTCCAAGAGCTCACTGCCGAGCTTGAGCTCGAGGATGCAGTAGAGTCTCTCTCCCGTGCCAGACGTGTACCTTCGGCTGATGCTGGAAAAGCATGCGGACGCAAGCTCGTGTTGTTTGTCCTCTCAGTATGCGGCGAGCCCTGTGATCCTAGTGAGTTTATGTTTCAAAACAGTTTTTTACAAAGCCTTTTGAATTCCTAAATTATTCCTTTTCAGAGACGGGTCACGACATTGCCACCGCATGCTGCCAGGAACAATGCAGTGATGTGATGGTCCGGGAGGCTTGTTGCCCAAACAAGTGAACACCGTGCAATCAACTCCCATCAGATCTCCATTCAATACCGTCGTGATAATTTTAAAACTTCTTCTACACTTTAACAAGATCTCGTAATCTCTTTATTGATATCTGAACCCTTTCTTTTTTAATAAATTATTATAGTAAAAACGTATTTTGTTTTGTTCGGCAACATTAAGATTGGAAAGAACATCGGAAGAGTCGGGCTTAGGAGTTGCGAACATTTACGCTGAAAAAAATGTAACTCATATTTAGTTTTCAATTGGAGATAGAAAAAAGAGATGATTTTCAAAACAAAACATCTGAGAGAACCAGAGAGAAGGCATGGTTCATGAACTGAATTTAGAGAGGAACACAAGATCGCAAAGAGTTTATAGAGCTCTAATTTTACAGGCAAATCATTTAACATTTTCAAACAGTCATGTATCAAACAAACTCTCGATATTGTCTACAACAGAGTTGCAGAATCAGAAATTCTGCGAAATGTGGTTTGGTCAGACCTACTCCTTGTTCTTATCCTTGGGTACAAGAAATTTAGCATTGTTAAGAAGATTATGAACATTTTCAATATCTTTAGAACCTATTGCATTTTGAGTAACAACGAAATAAGCATGTAAAATTTTAACGATTTCGGTTGTTTGAAATCGTGTTCCGTAGCGAAAGTGTAAAGGTCGTCTTTTGAAACCGTGTCATCAGACCATCGATCTATGGAAACTTGAGAGTACGGTAGATTTGAAAGATAGTATGTGGGAGTATATGGAGAAGAAGGAACTAATGAACTTGAAAGAACATATTCCATTTTGATTTCTTAATTTGGAGTTGTTTGAGTACTCCATAATGTTTTGAATTTTCGAAGAAGTTTTCATTCTGAATGTATGAAGGGAAATGGTGAAAAACAAAGAATATAGAACTCAGATCTCAGATTCTTCAAAAAAATACTTATTGCAGTAAGAGATTTGATGAAATCTATAAACGATGTTTGTGGATCGTTTTTGATAGAGTTGATACTTAAAGATCTGATAGTTATCATGAATTAATTGAAAAGGATACAAGATTCTGTTTATGTGAGAAGTGAAGGCGAAATGTTCCAAAACAAACTGTCAGATAATGTTCTAGAGGCAATTAATTCGAATCAAGAAATACACTCCTATTTGGATCTTACCATGCCTAAACATCTTGAAACTTTCCAATTGGTGAAACAAATTCATTAATAGTCGCTCCCCACTGTGATGGTCACCACAGGTTTACTGTAAAAAGAAAAAAACTTTGAGTGCTCGAAATCTTATTGTTAAATTTAACAACGTTGATTGTTTTCATTTTATTTTGTTCGTTCCTGATTTTGAAAACGAAAAATGGTTTTCATCAACTGTATTAGATGTTGGAAGTCAACACAGATTACAAAAAACGCCGTCTTAGAACTGCATGCATTATAACTATCTCGTATTGGAACCGATCGAGAGTCGACTTGAGCATTTAGTACGCACTTGATAACATGAAAACTACACTCCTGCAAAAGATAATTTATGAGTAGCAACTGTTATCTTGGAATCAACTTGCGTCTTATTTAGATCTGAAACAGACAGTGCCACATTACCATTTTCGATTTTTCAACTTGGCAAAGAGCCTCTAACTTTGAAAAAACTTAATGCCTCCACTTTTGTCTTGACTTCCTATACCTACAGTACCGTTAAAAAGTATACGGAAACTCTCGTTTTTTAGTTGATTTTGGCTGATCTGAGATGACTTTCAGCATGCGCCCTACAGTCAAACTTTTCTAGAAAATTTCATATGTATCAAAAATAGCTCGAACTTCATTTTTGTAGTTGAAAACTTTTCGTACAATCATTTTCCCGTCAGGTAGAGTTTTTCAATAGAAAATCGAATCTTCAATAGAAAAGGAGCGATTTCTGAGGTATTTGTATAAGATGACCTCTATCTGCCGGGAGAATGGTTGTACAAAAACGTTGTTGACTACAAAAAGGAACTTTGAGCTACGCTCGACAGCCATACTTCGAACACCTTTTATCAAATCATTTCACGGAGATTCTTATAAATGTAGAGCGGCATATAATACAAAAGTTAGCGATTTCCTTTCTCATAGATGCAAATTGTGTTGATTCTATTAAAATTCGATCCCAACCCCAAAACTCAGGCCATATTCCTTTTTCATGCACCATCAACTAGTTACATCTTCAAAATGAAGAACTTCAAACCATGCTACGCAGTTTCTAATGATGGTCAAGCATTTTCTAGAAGTATCTCCCTCAATTATAGCTCCATTTTGAATAGTTTCCTTCTTTTTCATACATGATGTTTAGAAAACACACTTGACATGTCTCCCAATAGTTTGGCTCGGAAAGGTAGATGTCTGAAATCGGCTCAACTCCACGATTCCATTTTCATCATTTCTATCTAACTCAGATACTCTTTACTACTTTTACTCTAAATGATTCTTGCTTGTCTCGAGTTGTTGTCTAGCCGGCATATCACTTCGCGTTAGTTTCAAATTTCCCCATCACTAATCGTCATTTTTGACTTTTTGAGCTCTCCATAAACCTCCTCTACTGGCTCCGCCCACACCGTTCGAGAACATCAGGAGTGGGGTGAGATGTTGAAGGATTAGAGGAGGAGCTTCGGGGAGGAGTTTCTTTTCCCGAGAAACTTCGGATGGCTCCATTGTGCTCCGCCCACTTTTGGGTATAAAAAGTCAAATCTGAAGCATATTCTTCACAGTTTATCCCACCTCGTATAACTACCTCAGGATAACCACCTCATAAATATGAAGTTTGCTATCTTATTCTTGGTCTCTATGGTCCTCTGCGCAACTGCCTCAAGCCATCATCATAAACACAGCTCCAAATCAACCAACTCACTCTTCAAGGAGCTCGAGTTGGAGCTTGAAAACGCCGCCGTCGTCAACAAGGTCCTCTCACGGATTCGTCGTGTTCCAGCACCAGGAGACGTCCGAGCCTGTGGACGCAAACTCGTTCTTTTTGTTCTCTCAGTCTGTGGAGAGCCTTGCGGCCACTGTACGTTTATTGAATATACTCTGCGATAATGAAAACTAACTTTACTTTTTACAGCCACCAGTCAAGACATTGCCACTACTTGCTGCGAGAAACAATGCTCCGAGGCCGATATCAAGGATGCCTGCTGTCCACAAAAGGAGTTCACGTTCTGAGATTCCACCCCGGTCACAACATCATCAACATCTCTTTAATTATCAACCATTTCCCGAACCCGTTGATTATAATGCTTTCTATCGATCTCCAATATTGATTCCCACCTGTGCTTTGACGAATAAAGTGAATGAAAAAAGTTCTTCCAACTCTTGTTTACGGAAACGGATTTCGTTTCACTGTTATTGAAATGAAACGAAACTCGGACCTAATTGTTCCGCCCTAGTTTCCAAAATGAGCGCGCTCCATCCGCTGCGTTCGCTTTCCGTCCTTCGTCCGCTGTCACTCGACTTCCGCTCCTGTCTCTTGCTCTTTGAAGAGCACACGTGACTTTTGAGCAACACCTGTCAGGGAGCCGGCCAGAAATCTAAAGTGCGACATCATTTGCATCTTCCGTTTCGATTGTTTCCGAGTGCAATGTGTGTAGTGCAAAAAAATCAAAATCAGTTGACGGCGGCGCTTTTGATTGATGAGTCTAAAGCCCCGATGCTCCGATTATCAACAGACGACTCCGGAAGTTGAAGTTGTTATGATTTATGTCTTCATTCGAATGGTTTCAGAAGAAACATGAAATAGAGCAATAACAGCAACTGCGCAATCACAGAAGACGCTGTTTTTCATTTTTCATCAGAAGCCAATGCTGTCATACGTCTCGGCCGCGGGCCACGGCTTTTTGCTACAAGTCAGCCGTGGATAACTCAATCGGGCCGTCTTTTTTGCCATACTGCACATCATGCTCAAAAAAGTCGCTTCAGAGATCGAAAAAATCCCACTGCTGAGAAACTCAATCAACGCAACCGTAATTCGACCACCTAATCAGAAGTCAATCTATTGGACTTGAATGTTTACGGTTTTCAATCAGTCTTATAACGCTAACTCCATTTCACATCTTCATAGAACAATGCTCATCTGATAATTTTGAAAGCAGTTTCGTCACGTAGCTACTCTCACATTCCGCTGCATTTTTCTAGCATGTATTTCTTTTGGCCCTCATGACCAGTCGTGGGAAAGTGTTTCGTCAATAAGACTAAAAGTTGTTGGAAAAACCACCCTAGCAACGGTTATTCAAGACTAAATATGTCCATGGTGTTTCAGGCGTCAAAAATAAAAAGATGTTGAAGGTTCGACAAAACCATCAAAACCCTATCTAGATGAAACCGAACAATGCCCGATCTCATTTTTTATCAACTCTTATGAAATAAAGCATTCTCATCAAATTTGGATTTTCACTTTCATTCCAACACGTTCTGAAAACATGCGGGATGTTACCTAGCCAGTTTTAAGAAATCTATTCATTGAATCCAGACATTAACAAGGATCACATTGAACCATAAACATCGAGGTCCCAACAAATTTGGTAGAAGGCCTGACTTTTCCACAGGCGCGACATCCTTGCTCTATAAGAAGGCTAGGTTGAATCATACATCAATTCCAAACTCGACACATTCCAAAAGTACTGAAAATGTGCTCGTCGTCACACAACCGCCTCCAGATCCTGTGAATGCTAGCATCTCACCGCAGACGTTATTTGATCTTTAGCATAAAACGTGAGAATACTTTAATAACAATACATCATACAAGACATATTGGCAGTTATCTTACAAACCTAAAATTGAAGTTGAAACTGCAGATTCACTCTGAAAGATGAAAAGATGTAAACATCCGGCCCGTTTCACAACCTTAGGAGTTCTGGGAAATCGAACGATCTTCGATTGATGCAGGCATACACATCAGACTCAACACGTTTGAGAAGATCTGAAACTGTGTCCAAAGTTGTGTTCAAAAAATCACGTAACCGCTTCTCATTTTCCGTGAGTGTTGCGACTAGAATCACAGACTTCATATGATCTTCAGACTGAAACATGCTGAAAGGTTCTGAGGTGGCACGTCAACCAAACTACGGCTACAAGTCTCACATAGATCGGGAGTTCAACACAATTTTTATTAAATTTCAGCTCTTCAGGGCTAGACATTCTCCGACGACATCATTGATCATTTGAAAACACCTCTGAAGAAGGGATCAAGGGAAGCTAGACTCATGAAAGAATATATCAAAACTCAATTTCTGGGAAGGGGCCTAGACAGCTGCACGAGAAAAGTACATCGCACTTCTAGAGTTTCGCAAGCACTATAAAAGGCGAATGATCTGAATCCAAAATCACATTTTGTGGATCAAAACCCCACTCTTCCAATTTCTCCTATAATTTTCTCATTTTTTCATATCATCTCATCACTAACTATTTCTTGAAATTCTTATCGTACTGTTGGTCTGAACACATTGAAACACTTCCAAATGGAAGCAACGGCTAATTGGTTGAAGATTTTAACAAACCGTTGTGTGGGATGTGTCGAATTTGTGATTGCCGTCGGCAATTTCTACCGTACTCTAATTTGGAATTGATCAGTAAATAGTCAAGTAGTTTTATTTCGAGAGAACTGAAAACTTAGTCTCTTGAACGGAAGATTTTTGATTATGTGTCTGAAGAGGGGGGAACAGTCAAGTGGAAGGTTCAATCGGAAATGAATGGCAACATTTTTGAATTGTTTGAACTATTGGCTGGGAATAGTCAAAGGAATGACAAACTGTTCAGCGTTTTTCTTTCAAAGTTGAATTCGTTTCGTGATTCAGAACACAGAAAATAGGTACGGCACTAAGGGAGAACAGAGAATCACTGAAAGTGACGGGGAATTAGAATTTTTGTGTAATTTTTGATGAAAGTTGTTTACGGTTTCTCAAACGGTTTCTCAGATATGAACAAGGTCAAAAGTAGCTTGGGGTGAACAACAACTTCTGTTAGATTGCTGTAAATTCTTAATCAAATCAGTTTGATGTAAGGAATATTCAGTGGACATTTGGCTTGGGGGAGCTTCACAATAGCTTCAGAAAAAAAAACACTTCCAAACTTGTTTCCATTAGTCCACAAAGCATCTTACTGTTCTGTAGTTGCAGTTTATGCTAATAGTCAGGTCAAGTCAAGATTTGTCTGAATCTGTTATGTTAATCCAAATCCTATTTGAAATGAGTCTCCATCGTTCCCGCCAATCAAGAAATGTTCGCCGCTACCGTAATCCAGCGGATACTCTTTCAATTCTAGTTTTCGGTTATGTTTCTGTTTTGTGAATCTTCTCACTACACGGGAGTACGGTAGATATTTTTTCGCTTTTCATTCAGTGTATACTTGGCCAGATGTAGTCAATTCCATTTATTTTTCTGGATAATCATGTTCCTAGATTCACCTTTTTGGAAATACTTTGCTATCCACCAATCAAAATTAGCTATTCGCTCCTTGAACAATGAACTTGATCATTTAGAACGACCCAATTCTTATGTTGCTTCTCCAAGTTCAGACATTTATCTAGTTAGCATTCCCGTACGATCAGAATGAAACGTCTCCGTGTCTCAACATAGAACATAATTCCATAGCACATTGAATTACGTCAACCAGGTGTTTGTCGTGGGAATATGGTCCAGACTGATTCTGTGCTTACAAGATCATTCCCTTCTTGCAAGAAGTAAAGAGGATGAACAGATGGAAGGCAGAAAACTCGGAAACGGTAGCTTTGCATTTTTTGTGTTTCCCTCCGAAACAAACAACATTTTCGACTGATTTGCAAAGACGGTGGTCTATCTGAGAAACTTCGTTTTAGATAATATCGGCAGAAATCGTTGAAGGGGGGAATCTAACCCCTCCGCCAGACCGGTTGACCCCCCTAGACGTCTGATGTAAACAAACTGGAGAGAACGACCATGAGACTAGACTACTCATTTGAACGGAATGTTGGGTGGAAACCGTCGAATGTGGAGCCTAAATTTTGCAAACCGAGAAACAAACAAGGACGAATGAAAACGTTTTTGTCTAATAGTTAGGCCTGAATCATTCTTGGAGACAACAAACAAGAATCACTGTTCACATGTCCGAATTAGTTATCGTCAAACTTTTCCTTTAGCAGTTCGTCGTTTTTAACTTGTTGTTCTTGGAAAGTAGAAGCGCGGTGCCTGTCAACCAACCTTGACATAAATTCGTTTCTTCTCGAATTCTCCTTTTTCAATGTTGCGGAATAGTGCATTCCGACTTACTCAATCGGAGTAGTTCAGTTTTAAATTCGGACGATGAAAGTTAGTTTCAAACTGCCCGTGAATCATACGAATCTGGAAAGGACAATCGTGACATAGTTGTTTGCACGTAACTTAATTGCAGTTACGGATGTAAGGGATTTGAAAATGTAAGATGTCAACTGTCTGTAACATTTCGAAATGTGCTTTACACCGACTACGTAACAAAATGTGGTTTGTGAGAGTGTCTGAAACTCAGCTATATTTGGAACGAGTTGGGGATCAGGAAGTTAGTGATTATCTTGCATTCGGGAAGTCAAGACTGAAGAGTTTTATTGCACTTGAAACAAACAATTCCCGGAATCTTTTCACACTGATCAATGCACAAGTAACCCGGAAGTCGTCGGCGGCACCAATGTCTCTTATGTAGAAGAAAATGGCTAATCTTAGTTTATGTAACATCTATTCCAAAAAACGGATCCATGGTGATAAATATTCAAAAACCAGTAGAAAAAGGAAGTAGCTTAAAGAGAAAGTGAAGCCGGATGGGTGTACTGGGAGCCATATGATATCTTTCTAGTGAAGCTAAAACAGGCTGCCTACTGATTATTCCAGATTCGGTCAAGGCTGTCGACGGGCCGGAGCCACGGTTTTTCTGGTCCGCTCGATCCGTCTTTCAACAGAAACTTGATTTTTCAATTCATTTCGTGGAATAATTTTTTTTACCCACTTTGAGGGAAAAAAGTCAAAAAAATCGAAAGTCAAAAAAATCGAACAATTCTCGAAACCCTATAAGGAAGCTTGTATCGCTGAAACCCGAGCCAAGATTACTGGAATTTTGGTCCAGCCCGACTCGGCCCGGTCTGTTGAAAGTAAGAATTATCCAGTACTCGGTTGGGTGATCAAAAATTACTCTGAAACCCCGTGTTTAGTCCAGTGAGTATTAGGGTTGATTAATCTTCTATAAGCTGTGTGTCTTCAGAAGTTGTAGACAAATCAGACTAATTTTTCTTTTTCATAAACGTGGGCGTTTTTGAATTATTCAGTGATGCTGGAGTCGCCGTCATGAAACCCCATCTAGGAAAATGCTGCTAGATGTTTCTCAATTCATGAGGATACTGTGGGGGCGGAAAACTATTATCTTTCTCCTGATGTGCCATATAGAACACGATTCAGACTGAACCACGCATCTAATTAGATTTGATCGGGCCCAAAAAAACCATAGACACCTGCAGCACCAAAGTTTTCTTGTAATGAACTCTCTGCTTTCACTTATTGAATTTAATGAGCAGAAGTTTGAACGAAATAGTGTTTCGATAAAGACCTGTCTACCCGAAAATTCAATTTCCAAGGTGTGCAACAGACTACGGCAGCAACGTAGAAACCAATGGATCTAGACAGAGAACAAGTTGCCAATGATCGGGACCATATCCCCAATCTGTTCTTAACACGGTTTCTGTCATCTGGCATCTGACACTCAATCGGAAAACAACCAGTTTCTGATATCGTGCTGGCTAAACTGGCTGGAAAATTTATAATAAAAACAGCTCAGACTATCATTATGTCAACTTGTTCCGAGATTTCATAGGGCTTTATATTGAAACTAGGTTCCCGACGACTTTAATTGCCTTGACAACTTCAGCGTTACCTGAAAATTTCATTCGTGCAATTTTCGCAAAACTTCTTGTTTTTTGATGCTCGTACGATCTGCCGATCTTTTCTGCCTAAAATAAATTTGCATCGCCATTTCCACTAAATATCATCAAATTTCAAGTATGCACCTTATTCAATAATAACTAATGACATTAAAAACTAACAGCAGAGATTGAATTCAACCCACGAATTATGACGAATCGTCGCCAAGATATTCTCATGGAAACCTTTTTTCATGATCATAGTTGTTATAATTATCTCTTCTTGGGTTAATAGCGTCTATGACATTACGTGTCGTCACTGAGAATCAGAAGAATCAGATGAAATAGTTAAATTTGGATTACCTTCCTCAGGGGGAACTTATAGAGTTATGATACTCGCGATTTATAGAAGCGTGGGAGTGAATTGGATACTGGGAATAGATACGTAATAGTTAATTAATGAAGTGATGTTAGATTTTCGAATTGGAGGAATCCCGGTGGTCGACCGGATAATTCAAAAGGAGCAGGGGACAAGGATCGAGGGAATATAATTGAAAAGGAGTTCCATGACAATTTTAAGAAGAAATGGAAGTTGAGAAACATATTTGGGAAGTAAACAACATCTCAATTCAAAGTGCTTCCGCCAAATAAGCATGACACAAAAAACACAACAGATACTATGTAGAATTCGTATTCTCTGTAAAATAGAATATAAGTCTGTATACTACCGTATCCATACGATTCCAATATCCGTTTTCCGCCGAGAAACCGGCAATAATGAATGCAACATGTCTCTTTGAGGACTACATTGATCATTGTCTACTTTGATTTTCCGTAAAAGGCGGAATCTCGTTGTATTGCGATAATCGAACGAAGGATGAGATATTATTATATTCATAGACTGAATTTCCCACAACAAACTTTGGCCAGTCTTCATTGCCTCAATACCATCGCTCTTTTGATTTCTATGGATGCTCTGAATGATTCATTTTTTCCGTTTCGAAACGTTCGGAGAGTTCAAGGAATGAACATTCTTGATGTTTCATTCTTGCGCCAGACGTTCTTATCCTTCCAGATGATGTTCTTAACTTGCCCACCGACTTGATTGCTTTTTTATCGGACATGATCCATAGATAATCAGGATGTTCCATGCGTGTGTGGCGCCTACGTGGCAATCCGAAACTCTCGTAAACTAATCTGTTCGGTTCCTCCAAGGAAATAACTTCTGAGATCTGTTAAGAATCGAAGGGGGCAATAACAATTTACATATGCACTTCCGGCTCTCTGGAAAAACTTCCTTGTCCGCGTTTTGATGTTGTTTGTGATTCAAAACGAGATAATAGCAATTTTCTAAGAATCATCAAAATAATTGTTTTTGTCACAAAAATCCAGAGGATTGTCTTCAAAGATTATAGCTCCGAAACATTGGAGTCGAGTACAATACATCACGTGTCTAGAAGTACCAACAAGTGTCTGATACGAGTGCATCATTGTAGTAAAGAAAATCAAACGGTGAGATCGAACATTGAGTTTACAGAAATAGAAATAGTGAAGTAAAGCTACTAAAGCTACCGTTCTTTATCTCTAATAAGAACGTCCCAAACCGAATCGGAGGTATCCAGAGACACGGTTAGTTAAGCGTGGTGTTTGTTAGCATCGGAAATATTTTGATTTCTCATTTTCTATGTGAACGATAACTTATTGCCAAAACTTCATAGTTTTGATAAACTCAATCGGTTTCCCTATTATGAACAGTTTTTACTAAAACAACCAGGAAATTGATGTCTATCAGCCCCACTGTCAATCAATCCTATTTGTCCAGCCGCTAAGTTTCTTAGGTGATAAAGGATTCTAGAAATCCGGAATATTCATTCAGACTTTATCATCTTTTTAAAATTAAATGATTTCATTTGTTTACTGAAACCATATAAAATCTTTGAAAATCCTCTCTGAAACTACATCCATCTGAAGCTATATTTTAACATCATCTTTTTTCTCGATGATTTTCGAACTCCTGAACTCTTTGAAGATCTAGAACGCTTTTTCTAAATAATTAATCTCTCGGGTTCACAAAAGTTTATTGGATGAAAAATGAGTGACAGAGATAGAGTCTTATTATGGATGAAAGAAATGGTGTTGAAAGTATTATAGATGTAGGTTGACAAAGGTTGGGGAATCACAGATCCACGTAGTTTACAATGGGCAGCAGTTTTTGCGGACTGCGTCCTCACCGCATTGTTCATGACAACAGATAGTGGCCAGGTTGACTTCGGTACCTGGAAAATAACAATATTAAGGCTCATAATCACAACCAGTTTAACTCACTGATTGTGCACGGACCGCCACAGACGTTCTTCACAAAGTTGAGGAATTTGGTGCCACAATTATGCTTAGGAGAATCAGGGACACGTCGCATCCGGAACAAACTGGCCAGGGGCAAATTGGCATTGCGGGTTTTCATGTAGTGGTTTTGGGCGATCAAGTAGTCCACATGACTTTGAGTTTTTGAATCCAAGGATTCAGATGAGGTGACAGTTGGGAAGACGAGAAGGAAAACGAAGGCGAGGATCAGAAGGTTCATGTTTTCTTCAGATTTTCAGATGCTCAACATTCGACAGCTCCATTTTTATAGTGCACTTTTTGGGCGTGGAATTCGATACAAAATGTCAAATACAAAAGCTTCTGTTTTCCAATCATCAAAAATAACCAATTTGAGACAAATAGAGATTATTTGAATACAAGAGTCGTCTGAAAATTTCGTACTTATAAATTAAAAGTAGAAAGTTTTAAAATTTGTTTGAATAATTACATGATTCAGTTCTTGTAAACACATCTCGACTTGTTTCAGTTTCAAGTCAAATGTATCTTTTGTGGCAAACTTTTTGGAATTGAAGTTGAATTGTTCAAGAATTGACCACAAACCACAGAATGAAATTGAGCCTAAGAAGAGAAGAGTTCCTGGTTAACTGTAGCTATTTGACAGTGACATGAATGATGAGCCATCTCTTACTGAAATCGGGAAACTGGGCTTCATCTTATTCGAACTGGATGTGTACCACTCCTCTCGAATTGTTTCATGTCAGTGTCTTTGAAAAGACAATGTAGAATATTTTAATCTACTATTTCCATCATAACACATCCTGATTCTCCTCAAAGATAACCAACTATACGGTACATTCCCGACACAATGCATTCAGTGATCACAGTCCATCTCCAAAATCACTTCCTCATATTTCCGAATCTCCAGAATTTTCTGAACTTTAACCTTATCAGTTTACTAATCTGTCTACATTTTCATATAATTTTCCATACATTTGCCCGCCTCCTAGAGAGATTAAGCAGACAATTCGTGTATATTTCTTCACGTTTTATTGTTATTTATCTGTTTACTAATCCATATTCAGTCCCACATAATTAATCCTAATCCAGCATACGGATTAATTATATATTTCGAGAAATGTGTTTTATAGAAGTCACAAAAAATTTTTGAGGATGGAAAGTATAATGAAAAGATGAGGGAAAGTTAGTTGTGGGAACCATCAACATAACACAAAAGAGATTTGAAGGTTACCTGTTTACTGTGAAACAACTCTGAAATTCCATCTTAAATTAGTTCGTTTAGAATATACAGTACCATGAAAAAGTATGCGAACGCTCACGGTTTTCAGTTTTATTTCAGCGGACTTCGAGCATACGACTCACAATCAAAAGTTTTTCTACTGT
The DNA here is from genome assembly GCA_000143925.2 of Caenorhabditis brenneri. Taxonomy (NCBI): domain Eukaryota; kingdom Metazoa; phylum Nematoda; class Chromadorea; order Rhabditida; family Rhabditidae; genus Caenorhabditis; species Caenorhabditis brenneri. The sequence continues at coordinate 56,549 of GL380162.1, read as the reverse complement.
AAAAAAAACATCAAAAGTTAGTTTTTCTACTGCAATGTTTTGAGTGTATCAAACAGAGCTTCACCACTTCTTTCTTCAACCCTTTTCCGGCAGATATAACTCGTCCAGTATAACAGCCTCAAAAAAAAACGTTGAGTATCCAGTATTTGATAGTGAATATTGGATAGTGAAAGGTATTTCATCCAAATTCAAATTTTGTTTTGTCATTCTTCCCCAATCAGTGTCAGTTCTCCTGGCTTTTTAAAAAACACGTCTATTCATTATTATACAAACTTGCGATCTCTGAATAATGTTGTTGGCTACCGTACTCTGTTGTTAACATTTCAACCAATTTCGTTTTTATCACTTATATCGAAATTGCATGGTTTCACCGATCTTAGATGCTATTTGCCCTACCGTACTTCTAAGAGTGCAAGTTATCATCTCAATATCTTCTGATTCCGTTACTTCCGTTTTCTTTTGCAGTCGTTTGGAACTTGTTCTATGATTTCTCATACAGTATAGTTTAAGTAAATGTTCATAGTTTGTCGGGAGCTAATCCTGCAGCACTGCTCAACCTTTTTTCGATCTTTCGTAATCCTTACCAGTTATCAAATGAGTTATGTTCCAAGGCAGAAGTTTCAGACAAGAGATTACCGGATTAATGAAAAACGAAGGTGTATTCTAAGGTTGCATTCTTGTTCTTTCTTAATTAGTGTTCTAATCCCGTCCGTTTGATCAACAGTAATCCGAGTGAAGATTTGTTCAGTCAAACAATAGGATATCAAGTTGATACAAAAATCTAAACATTGGGAGTGATAAAATTGAAGTATCCAGTTGAGGGCCCAAAAGTATTTAGGCATCCCTAATTGGAATCATTTGTATTCTTCATAGAATTGAAACAAATGTACTAGGTGGTTGACTGAAGTTAATGTATACTTGACATTTCGGTCAGTCACGTTGTGTTCCTTCAATACATTCCAAATCAATTGATCCCATCCAAATATTCAAGATCAGTCACAACATGTCAACTTTTGATTCTAATTGATTTCTTAAACTCTTCGCCCATTTTATTACTTACGTTTTATCACGCACATTAACAACCTTTACCCTTGAAACCCTTATCTTTACCTGTTCTTCTTTCCACTTTACCATAACCGGTGGGGGCGGGGCTTCAGCAACCATTCGTATAAAATTCGACCTGACAGTACAGTAAATTGTCGTATTTTGAAAATGTCTCAACTCGTTCTGTGCTTTTCTGGCGTATTTCTTCTTTTTTTGCATCTAGCATCTGCTTCTTCGATCGCAGAGTCAACTGAAAATAATCTGGAGATGAGCGAAGAGCGTAACCTCCTTGATGCATTGAATTCATTGTTGGAAGCTGACAAGAGCCCGATTCACCACTCTCGTCGTCGCTGTGGCGGTAGAGCTGTCAAAAAAATTAGAGAGGTTTGCCCTGGCGGCTGTACAAGAAGAGATGGTAACTCGTTAGGACCAGTATGTGATAGAGATTCTTTACTTCCAGATCTACTAGTCATCGACCTCTGCGCTAAAGGCCAACTGGATAAGCAAATTGGTTCCCGTTGCTGCCCATGAGCGATACATTCGCTTTTAGTGACTTGCTCATAAAGCTGCTTCAATAGCTTTCCTTTCACATAAACCTGTAATGTCTTTTTCCTACCTCTCTTTATGCTTTTTTTACACTACCTCTTGTTATGTTATTAATTTAAATGGATGTTTTTTTTTCATGAACAATTTGAACTTTTCTTCATCTAAAAGCTAAAAACCACCGTACTCACTATTCGATAAGCGTTGAAAATGGAGATCTCGGTACGAGAATTTGTGGAAAACAAACTAAAATATGGAAAACGAAACTAAAGGAAAACGGTAAAGAAAAATTATACTTAAAAGTGAGATCTGAAACTCAATGATTTCAGCTTCAAAATCTTCTACTTTTGTAGTCTCTTTTTCAACGCATGTCTCGTATTGTTCGTCAAATGACGATTGTTTACTTGATTAAGACATAAGGAGAAAAAATTTAAAGTGACCGTATTAGTGTAAAGGAGAAGGAGTTTGTGAGTCATGGCGCCTTCTAGGGGTTAACAGTGTCCATCCAGTTTCAATGAGAAGAATCATGTGATCCAAGGGGTTCCTGATCTTTGACGTTGGTTTTGATTGTTTTGGACTTTCCAGTTTTCAAGTATGCCTGGAATTGTCCACTACAGAAGTCATCATGTCTTGAAATCGCTTTCATGATCAGTGTCATCTTTTTTTAATTTCAGCGTAGTTATCAACTGTGAATGTGGTAAGGATTCTCATTTTTCTGACGCAGTGCTTTTGCTTCCGCTTAGTTACCGTATACCATCATAATCTCCCAAGCTGTTGGCTTATCCTTGTGCAGAACTCATCAGATAATTAATTTGGATTGCCTAGTTTTTCGTAAGCGATGAATCCGATTAAGCCGATTTTGGGCCCAGACTTTTCATGAGAAGCCGTATAAGCTCCACCCAAAGCGCAAAGTTCGATCATTATGAAACTTCCGAAATGGCAAGTTGTGTGCAATGGGGACTAGAAAATGTTCAACTAGAATGGAGTTTTAGGAAAAGTTTCGAAACAAAAAGGAAGTGAGTTTACAAAAGAAAAACTATGGAGATTTCGAAATAGAAGGAAGAAAAAAGGAAATCTCAGATTAGCATGGATGGAAGCATAATCGGGTTTCGAAATAGGGTGAGAACTACATATTCAGTGCGAAATGTTTGTAGGAATAAAGGGGTTGAATGTGGATGAAGCAAGTTCAGATTTTAATTCTTTGAAACCAATTGATTGCATTGAGAAAGTTGCTGGGAGTAAGAACAAAAGAACCCAGCAAAAAAAAATTCAGTGGGTAAGCGAGATTCAGCAAAACCTTCGGGTAATGAAAAGAAATATCTTATTTCTTCCTTTCAGCAGTATCCAGATTTTTTTCGAGCCGTATAAAAATTGATTTGTCCATTATACTCAGAAAATCCTTTTCAGAGTTCACCACATCTGGTCTCCTACGAAATCTGAAATGCTCATATGTTCAAATTTCGGGATTGATCTCTTCATAACGATTGCTCTCTGAACACTTCCTAAAACCTTACTGTTTCTTGATCAACTTGCTCAGTATATTCTGTTTTTTTGGTTTGATTTTTGATACATTCTTCAATATTTCCAAGGAGGACTAGTCTTAATAAGATATCAAATATGCTCGCAAGGCACAATCCCAAGTTCATCCATACAAGTAACTCTTATAAGATCATGTAATCAGGCAGAACCGTCTCACTTTCTGCCTACGTTCCAGATCGTTTCTGATTCATGTCGAGGGATTCAAGGATGATAAAAGAAATGCAGGAACACCCGGGATCTCTGGATTTTTACAATTGCACGAACTAGTGTAGTAACCTTAAATCTCTAAAACCCATTATAAAAGCTCCATGTGCAAATGAATTTTTTTGAAAAACAAACGTGTATTCCAAATGAGTTGGAAACAAAAACACAGATGTTCGAGATACGTGTATTTCTGAACTTGCATTTCCCAGTTCTCAATTTTTTTATCAGAACGACAAGAAGTCAGCGGTTGAAGGTATCTGTAAGTGGTGAGCAACTCCCATTTTATCAAATTCCCTCTCATTTTTCCTTTCCAGACAATGACTGGAATCCATGAACCCGTGCTGCCATACTGGGTTTCCTTGTGGCTTTTCGTATCGGGGATGGTATGCACGTATGACGTGGCATACACTATGAACCGTCCGTTCACTAATGATCCTGCCAGTCCGAGGGCAAACTTGTTGTTCGGTGGATGTAAGGGTTTCAATTTATTTGAAGGTCAAAAGAATACGGTTTTGTGTTTTTGATAAGGAAATTGTTGTGTTCTGAATCATTGCTTTTCTCTCGAACCACCCGGGAGAAAAACCGTTTTGATAGGCATGAAGAAGTGAATGATAAGTGTTAAGATTCACAACAAATGAGATTTATGATTAACCGTTATAGAACGTTTTCTTTTCGTGAAAACCATGCAATTCAGATGCCGAAGCGTGAAGGTTATTCTGGGGGAATTTCCTTCGGTTTGCCATCTCAGATAAGACGGTGCAGAACTGTGTGTTGATGGTGGTCGTTGTTTATGAAATAGTTAGAGAACAGCTTCGGAGACAGACCTACGTATCAATTTATGTCTAGGGAAGAGATATGAGATAAGATTGATGAAAACTAAAACGGAAAATTGAAGGGAAATGTTACCTGATGTAGAAATTTGTAAAGTGATGGGGTTATAAGAAAGCTAAACTTAAAACATGCAAGCTTCAAAATCCAGATTTCTGTTTTCTAAACCAAACATACAACCACTCATCAACTATTGTTCCAGGGGCTCTCTACTCTTCAGTGGACCGTCATTATCTCACTACAAACGACATCTTCACTTGTTCAACTGGACGTGTCATGCTCCTTGAATGTCTTCTGAATTTCCTTGCCATCGGATTGGCTGCTGCTCGTAATCGTCATGGCCTTCTTCTTGCTTTCACCTCCAATATCATGGTTCTCTGGAAGACAATCCTCTTCTTTTCTGTCTTCCTTGCCCAACCGGAAGGTCACCTGCCACCAATGAATCCAAACAAATTCGTTTGGTCAAAGTTTATGATTTTCTGGATTCCAAACGGTTTGTATAGTTTTCATTGTTTACAGCTCTTGAAACTGAATCACCTGAAATTGGTTTCACCTTTCCATTTTGTATTGTTTATATGAGAATTTATGATAGTGAGAGAAGAAGAGAGAGGATAGAGAGGCACAAAATGCATATAAAAGACAACCGGAACTTCAGTTTTTTCCATTAATCAACTTGCCACTTCTACTCACTTTCACTCCCTCTTTACTCATTCTAACCCATATTCAACGTCTCGAACACCACCAAGAGTTTATCCAGGAAAGCTATCGGACTGACGTTTGGTACCGAGCTGCCCTGGGATAGACTCTTGGTAATTTTAGAGAAGAACTTGAAAGTTAGTTGTTTCTATTAAAACATTTAATTCAGGTGTCTGGATCATAATGCCAACTCTTGTCTTGTTCGCTCTCTGGAATAAACTTGCACTGCCACCGAAACTCTCGGAAAAGTACTGGGAAGCAAGCAACAAATGCCGTGGAGATCTCACATTTGAAGATCAAAAGAAGGTTGCCCTCGATTGAACTCTGCTAATCTAGATTCTCATAAATTTTCTCTTTTTACGCTCTTCAAAATGAATATGTGTGTGAGTATGCGTAAAGATTGAAATCTCATAAAAAACACACTAGATCTATGAATCGAATCTTTTCATATTGAGGAAATGTGTAAAATTATGATATTGAAATTGTAATGAGTGTTTATTCTGATGATAGAAAAACTGGAATTTGGAGTTGGATTTCAGAGATAGTGTATCCAGATGTAGTTTACTGTGGATTTATTAATTCATGGTCAGTGTTACAATGTTCTGGAATGGAAGGAGGTCACTTTTCAAATCCTTTTGAGAAAAATTGAATGATGGTTGTAGCATCAATTGATTGAAGCACAAAACACTTTTTCAGACTGATTCGGTAAATACAAATTATAGTCATGGTATGCTCTAAAAAGGGCTCTGCGTCACTTTGCATTTCACAACATCGAAACGGTGACGTTTCACAAATCTGGCATTCTGAAACTTACTCCAAACCGGGTTAGGCGTGGACCAAAGTTCCCAAATTTTTGTTACCAAAATCTAGCCATCTTTTCCTTTTTGACACCGTTTCGAGTTTCACTCGTCACCCCTTTCGTTCAGTCATAATAACGGGATTCAGAAAATTGGCGCGGAGCTTTAAAAAGACAATACGGAATGCAACTTTCTTAAGGGACTCATGATGCAAGACCAACGATTTTTCAATACTTTCCCTGCCACCTCATCTGTTTTCGTTTCAGAACTGTTTCATTTGGAGGTTTCCTGTCCCGTTTCTTTCTTCGCCAAATATCCACATCTTACGTCACCCTAGATTCCATATCCGATGTCTAAGAGATCCTTGGAACACCTTTTTCCAAGAAAAAACTCTTCGAAAATCCCGTAATCTTTCCTTCTTTTTCAGAAAGGAGTTCCCCCATTCAACCGCTTCCAGTTGTTTCGGACCGCGACAAAAACAGTTTCAATTCAATTCAAAGAAAAGATTTCAAACGTTGATAACCGAGAAAAGGCGGTGAAACTGTAAGAAATTATTGCAAGATGATGAGGAGGAGATGCTATCGAAAATCTGAAATCTGAATAAAAGAATGAAGAATAGTAATAGAAATGGGTACACAAACAAACACATAAACTTTGAGAAGAAGAAGCTTCTTTCGGAAAGAAGAAGAAGCTGAACTTGTTGTTCCTTTTTCACACTTTGGAAAGATGGACAGTAGATGAGATCGGAGGAGGAGTAACTGGTTCAAAGAGCAATTAACTAAAGATTCTAATCAATCGTTTTCTTTTATTATGTAATCTCAGATATTCAGAAAGTTTTGACTTGAACAAAAGTTCAAAACTCAAGATCAATGTACAGTTTTAAATGGAACAGCTGTACGGAACTTTCACTGTTTTCTGCCTGTTGAGGTACTGAAACGTTACTGTTATGAGCTATTACTTATAGCATAGTACTTGGATAAGGCTGCAAATTTATTGAAGAGGTCCTGTTGGAGTTTTGGAGGGTTTGATGGTAGCAAACCTAAAAATCTAAAACACATTGCCAGGAAATATTCATACCCTTCAAACGTCCATACTTTTCTCAATGATTTCAAACAAAGCGATGCAAATTCATCTGAAAAATGAATTCTGCTTTTCCAGTCGATGACCTTTTCCGAATCCATTGTTGAAGGGAGAAGCCACCCGTGCCAAATATGGAATTCGAGAATTGCTTCAACTCCTTCAGTAAAGCGACTTTGGCATTCCATCGAAACATTGAAACCACAATAGTTTTGCACGGGTCATAAACCCAATGCCCTTACCACCCCCTCTCCCATCAAAAACTTTTTTCATCGTATTCTCTTTATTCTCACTTTCCCCCTGTGTTACAACAATCAGAAGGAGTTGACAATGAAGATAATGGGATCCCCTTCTTCTTCTTCTCAAAAAACTCAAATTATGCAACATTGATGATTTGAATAGGGGCATAGCCCCCTTCCCTATTCTTTGCCCCCTTCTCTCTCTCAATTCTTCGTATTCAAATCAAGATTAGGCCGGAAAAGGGGAAGAGAGTGGGGGGAAGTTGAAAATGGTTTGTATGTATGGCGTATGAATTAGAGACGAAATGAAATGTGAGTATAGCCAAAACGTGTGAATGTACATACGGGCAGAACGAAGACACTGGTGGGGTGAAAAGGTGTGAGAATGTAAATGAGACAACCAAATTTGATTTGTTAGGTGAAAAGCTGAAAAGCAGCCTGATGATGATGCCACAAACCGGGGTCAAGTGCTTTTTCCGATGTCTATGTCAGATGGAATCTTGTAGTTTGTGAAGGAAGGCTATTACAAGACAATATATTCACTTTTTTGCGGGTATTTATGTAATTGGTCAAATTATGTTGTTGCATTGTTGAATGAGTGGTGTCATCTCACGTCAAACGTCCATGTATCTCAAGTATCCAAAGGAATCTTTTTGAGTTATTGTTGACGCATTCGCTTTGTTCTAAAATCGTAAAATGTGGTTTTTGAGTATGAATGACATTCAGAAACTCATTGGTTTTTGGTTTATGAAACTTTGAGGTAGGTAGAAGAAAAGAACTTATGTGAGGAACCTAATAAGCCAGAAGTTTTCTAATACTGGATCCAACCAGCAGAGTAAAACCTTCAAACTCGGAGAACCTGCCAGCATAGAACCTTTCTGATGAAAATAATTTGTGCAAAGCCTAACTACGGGGGTTGCTATACTACTTCAAAAACTCCACATCACCGATCTAGCTCATCTTGCTTTTGATCTAAGCCTGAAAGTTTACTAAAAGTATTAAAAAACTGTACAAAGGTTTTTGCAGTTTTCCCAATCTCCCCTTTCTTATAAAGTCTCAATAACTATGAACCACTGAAAAGTGTTCCCCATACCGTTCATCAAAGTCTCCACTTCAAATCTTAACCTGAACCCTGAACGTATGACTCATTCGGAATCCCCCCGTCACTTTCCATTTTCTTTTGTATCATCTACAGAAACTCTGACTCAACTTTTATCCAGTCCTCTTTCTTATTCTCCCTCACTTTTTTCTAAAATCGTTGCTTCATCGGTCAAAAACAATGAACGAATTCTCGGAAGAGGGAGAGGGGGGATGCCACAAAACTGTGTGTTACGCAATCCGAACGGCCCGATCAACATCTTCTTTCGATCCATATCTCTCTTCTCTCTCCCCTTCAGTGCCATAAATATTAATGCCCGAACCGTGCCCAGCTTCTCCTCCTCCTCTTTCATCACCCCTTTCGTTTTGCAGCACTTTTTTCAGAGTGGCACGTCTCTACACCTCATTTGCATACGGAACACACAAACGGGTTTACTCTGTCTCTTGATTAGGTTGGAATGCGCCATCATCACCACCTGAACACGACGAGGACAGATGATGCCACATCATGAAGAGGATTCAAGGAATTCGGTTTATTATGATAGCTGAGGCGATAATAGCACATCTTCTCTCCACACAACCACACAAACCTATTCTAGGAATACACCGTTTTTCGTTGGTTTCAAGAAGATTTCAACTGGCCGCACATCCACCTATTATCATAACGATGTTCATCATAAAAGGCGTTATGATCTGGATTCGCTTGAGAAAAAGAAGAGGGAGAGAAAAAGAGAAAGAAAAAAGAACAAACTCACAATGACTAATGATTGTGACTGTAGAAGAAGATGTCAGCACTTATACACACAGAACACTTTCTTTTTCTAACTTTCCACATATATCCGACAAAAATTCGGAAAACGTTGTCGGTGAAGTGTTCGGTTGCATCATGGAAAGAAATGGAAAAGATGACTGATTAGTTTTTGAAAGGGAAATTGAATTTTGATGGGCGAAGAGATCTGAGAAATTGGCATGGTTTGACCCTGTGTGCCAAGGTGATTTGGGAGTATTCCAATTACAATAAATCCATTTTGTTTCGCGCATATTTCCATGGGAGGCACTTTTGGACATACATGAAAACGGATGAGTGACAAGATAATCGGACACACTTTTTCTAAAGGGAGAAGAAGAGGAAAGTGGTCATCCGGACGGAAATTTCACTTTTTTACAGAAGGGATCGTTTTCTTTTTTATGGAAGAGAACATAAGTTCAAGGGGGAAAATAGAGTTCGCGGAGCATGATATTTGAGAAATGAGTAATTGCGGAAAAGTCGGATTAATGTAGTATTGTCAACACTATTCGAGAACTTTTTCCACACGGAGGAGAAGTGGCTTCACTTTACTTTAGAAAACTGTCGGCTCGACAGAGCCCTTCGGTTTTTTGGGTGGTTGAGCTTTGATCGAGTTTTGCAAAAATGGTAACTTGGCTTGGAATTCAGTAAACCGAATATCTGAAATTAGATTTCTCTAACTTTCTTTTTCATAGAAAACAAAGAAAAGGTTCCTTGTTTTGCAGATTTCCAGATAAATAGATTTCATATGGTAACTTTTTTTTTACTACAAAGTTGTTGTGGTTTCTGGGTGTTGACCTGAATTAAGTCTGGATTCAACATTTAGTCTTGAAACTCCGACAAAAAGTTTCAACATTTTCAAAAAACCTACAAAACTTACCAATTACCAATTTTCGTTTTCAATTAACAGTTCGAAATACGAACTACACATTTTGGTCTCGATGTTCTCTCTCCCCCCCCCTCCCTCCTACTACTACTTCATTCACTTCTAGCACTTTTTTCAATCAGTTTCCGCTAACGAAACCCTTTTGTCAGTTAGCAATGTTCCTCTGTGTCCGTCGTCAATTGAAACCCTCTTGAATTTCGATTTCATTTTGCATATATATAGATGTATGTCATCAGTTTTTTTGTCTCTTCTAAAATTCACAGAGAGAAATTTCACATTGTGTTTTTCTTCTGCTTCTCCTCCTCTCCATTTTCTCTTATTCCAACCTTTGCATTGCCTAACCATTTTTGTAATCGTGTATGTACTCCATGTAGGCGTGCCGTTTAGCACCGCCCCCTCTCTCCCCTCTGCCGACGCAAGACACCCATTGCAAATGTGCCTCTATAAAAGGCTGTGGAAGACGTAAGGCGAAAACCATAACGCTTCTTCTCTGCCATATATATCCTTCTAAACTTGGTGATTCGTTCGTTCCTTTTACATTTTCATCTAATCTCATTTTTGAATCTTCATCATATTTATTAAGTTGTCGTATTGCATAATCAACTTTAATATCTTCCATCTTCATCTATTTCATTTATTTCTATTGTTTTTGTTTTTCAGAATGAGATTCTCATTCGTATTGGCCGTTCTAGTAGTTGCCATTTATGCAGCACCTCTTCCCCTTGTGTGAGTTCATCTCCAATCTTTTAACACTGACCTTTTTTTCATTTTTAGAGAAAAGATCAAACGCACACTAGAATTCCTCAAAAAGGCCAAAACAATTGGAGAGTATGCTATTAATACGGTTAGTTTCATTCTTCTCTCTTTCTCTATTCTTGATTCTTCTCGCTTCTTTATCTCGCACTTTCAGCCTACTGGAATATATCCCATCAAGGATATTAATGATGATAACTTCCTTGATATTTTCAAATTCCGTCCAGAAATTGAAAAATTGAGACAAGAAGAAAAAGCGAATGCAGCTGCTGCAGCTAAATCCACAGATGCTGCTGTTAATTCTGCTTCTGTTGATATTGGTTACGGAGGTGGTGATGCTCCTGCTGGTTCGTTTATTTTTTTGTAATAATTCAGCATTTTTAATGGAATATTTTCAGATACTGCTGCTGCTCCAGCTCCAGAACCAACCCCAGCTACTGCTCCAGAAGGTGCTGCCGAACCAGCACCAACAGCTGTTGAAGGATCAGGATCCATCGAAGGATCGGGTGCCCCAGCTGAGGCTGCTACCACTGTCGCTGCTGAAGTATCACCAGACAACTCCGTAACAGAGACATTGACCGCTGAAACCGAGCCAGCTATCATTCTTCCACCAACACAAGCACCAAAGAAACTTTCACCACCAGCCAGTGGATACGTTACATCTGATCAAGAGAAGGCAGGAGCTGGAGAAGCTGCTCCTGTTGCCGAAGAAACCCCTGCTCCAGCTCCAGCTGCTGAGGAAACCTCTGCTCCAGCCCCAGCTGCCGAAGAGACTCCAGCCCCAGCACCAGCAGCAGAGGGAACACCAGCTCCAGCTCCAGAAGCCGCTCCAGCAGCGGAAGGCGCTCCAGCCGGATATGTCGACGGAACTGCCAACGCTGCTCCATCAGCTGCCGAGACTCCAGCTCCAGCACCAGCCGCAGAAGAGACCCCAGCTCCAGCACCAGCTGATGCTGCTCCAGCTCCAGCCGCCGAAGAAAGCCCAGCTCCAGCCGCAAAGGAAACACCTGCCCCAGCTCCAGCTGCTGAGGAGACTCCAGCACCAGCTCCAGAGTCGACCAATCCTTACGATGGTGCAGCCGGAGCAGATGTCACTCCGGCTCCAGCCCCAACAGCAGAAGAAACTCCAGCACCAGCCCCAGTTGCCGAAGAGACTCCAGCCCCAGCCCCAGCCGATGCTGCTCCAGCTCCAGCTGCGGAAGAGACGCCAGCCCCAGCTCCAGCCGCCGAAGAAACTCCAGCTCCAGCCGATGCTGCTCCAGCCCCAGCCGCAGAAGAGGCCCCAGCTCCAGCTCCAGCCGCCGAGGAGACCCCAGCCCCAGCTCCAGCCGCAGAAGAGACCCCAGCTCCAGCTTCAGCCGCCGAGGAGACTCCAGCTCCAGCTCCAGCCGCCGAGGAGACCCCAGCTCCTGCTCCAGCCGCCGAAGAGACCCCAGCTCCAGCTCCAGCTCCAGCTCCAGCTGATGCCGCCCCAGCCGCCGCCGGATCATATGATGCTCCATCTGAGCCAGCATCAGAAGCCCCTGTCGCCGAAACTGCTGCACCAGTCGCTGAGCCGGCGACGGAAGCTCCCGCACCAGCTGAGGCCGCCGCACCAGCTGAGACCGCCGCACCAGCCGAGACCGCCGCACCAGCTGAAACCGCCGCACCAGCTGAAGCCGCCGCACCAGAAGCTGCCGGAGCACCAGAAGCTGCAGGAGCCCCAGAATCTGCTCCAACAGAGGCACCAGCTACCGACGCCGCTGCTTTGGAATCCGCCCCAGCTCCAGCTGCGGAACCAGCTCCAGCTGCTGAAGCATCCGCCGGATATGACGCCCCATCAAACGGACCAGAAGAAACACCAGCTCCAGCCCCAGCCGTTGAAGAGACCCCAGCTCCAGCTCCAGCCCCAGCAGCCGAAGAAACTCCAGCTCCATCCCCAGCCGCCGAGGAAACCCCAGCTCCAGCCGATGCTGCTCCAGCCCCAGCCGCCGAAGAAACTCCAGCGCCAGCACCAGCAGCCGAGGAGACTCCAGCTCCAGCAGCCGAAGAAACCCCAGCTCCAGCTCCAGAAGTCCCAGCTGAGGCCGCCACAACTGCCCCAGAAGTCTCACCTGCTCCAGCCGCGGCACCATACGATGGCGCAGTTGCCGAGACTGCCGCCCCAGAAGGAGCAGGAGCACCAGAAGTAGCTGCAACCGAAGCACCAACCGAGGCTGCCCCAGAGACCACTGCCCCAGCCGCCGAGCCAGTCACTCAAGCACCTGCCTCTGCCGATGCTTATGCTTCCGTTGAAACCGCTGCACCAGAAGCAGCTCCGACAGAGGCTCCAGCGCCAGCGGCAGAAGAGACCCCAGCCCCAGCGCCAGCGGCAGAAGAAACCCCAGCCCCAGCGCCAGCGGCAGAAGAGACCCCAGCTCCAGCTCCAGCCGCAGAAGAGACCCCAGTTCCAGCTCCGACTGCCGAGGAGACTCCAGCCCCAGCGCCAGCCGCAGAAGAGACCCCAGCTCCAGCTCCAGCTGCCGAGGAGACCCCAGCTCCAGCGCCAGCAGCAGAAGAGACACCTGCACCAGCTCCAGCCGCTGAAACTCCAGCACCAGCTCCAGAAGGTGCCGCAGCTCCATCTCCAATTTCATCAAGTGGATATGATGCTGCACAAAGTACTGATACCGTTGTTGCCTCTTCTGCACCAGCTGCTTCATCAGATGCATCGGGTGCCACTAACTATGAAGGCCAACAATTCGCCATTCAAGCTGCTCGAAAGAAGGTACGACGTGCCGCATTTGTTGGATGGGGTCGTGCGTGAACATGACGTGTTCATTATCGCCGAATCTCTGTTTTTTCCTTTTTCTTCCCATCTCATCACCTCTCTTTCATTCCATCCCTCTCCTCGCTCATCGTCTTTTTTGTTGTACATTCGTTGTTCAAATAAACTTATTTATTTTTTTAATCACAAAAAGTTTTTATTCAAAAAAAAAACGGAAAAGATCCGATGATGAAAGCCATTTTGATTTAAGAGCACGATCCAGATTCATAAAATAATACAGTAAATAGTAAGTGATAACGGAAAGATGAAGCACGGCGATTCGGTTTTCAATTCAAAAACCCGTCAAAGTGAAACTAAGTTTTGTTTGTTAGATAGGAAAGAAAAATGTGATATTAATTAACTTTCTAACACGGTCTCCCAGAATGGAATCAGGGCTTATGTGAAAAAAATATATTCAGTGTTTCCCAATTTTGATTTGGTCCTCTGTGTCTAATAACTTGCTATCCACAGAATTGATAAAATCGTCGTCTTCCTTGAATATTTCTGAAAAAAAAACATATTGTTTTCCATAGAATCTTCTAGGAAATAAACTGACGTCTATTAAAGCATGGCAGTGAAAGGAAGACAAGAATGTGTCCCGAAATGTAGACGACGAATAGAATATCCAGCCACGTATGCGAGATAAATGTCTTGTTGACCTTCTCCCAACACATCTGAAAAATGAATAATGACGATGTTACAATGGGAGTAATAAATGGATATCAATTCAATTCATCACAAAAACACCAATCATTCCATCACACTTGAAACATGCGTCACCATTAAGAAGAGGGGGAAGTGGAAGAAGATGATAAACGAGCAAATCAGTTCGTATCTGAATTCAAAGAAAACCACAACAAAACATGCTCACAGTCACTTCAGCCACCTCCTGATCATCATCAGATGTACAATCGAAGGCTTCTTCCAGTTCTGTGATAAAGATCTCTTCCTTTTCAGCTCCATCGAAATGAGTGTGGAAGTGTTTGGCCGCAGCTCCACCGTCTGTCCAGGCCCAGAATACGGCGATTCCGAGAACGAGGATGTAAACGGACACAATGAAGAACATCACCCAAGCGAGCTTCTTTCGCACCAGACACTGAAATTGTTGTGTTTTGAATGGTAAGTTACAAAAAGCTTAAAGAAGTATTCTGAAAGCTTTTGTCAAATCTGAAAGTTGAGTTGCTTCTAATTAATGAATATTCAGATTGAACCTACTCTGATGTTCACCTAACAAAAATAATTTTTATTATTATTTTACTGGTTTATCCCTATTTTTGAAATGTTTATTGCCTACAATTTGATAACACTCGTCTCGAATTTTGCAACCAATGTTTAGAATATTTTGGGCTTCTAACTTCCGGAATGATGCCGATACCAAAATAGGTTTTGAAAACGTTGAGATACAGTAAAATTTGTTGAAATTATCAAACACACATTTCTGAAACACGTACCAGATGACTTGGATTTCCACGTCTATCGTTGAAATCGAAGAATTGTGGAATCATTACAAAGATACACAGAATCACACCGATTGCCGAGATGACCCATAAGAATAGCATTTGTACTTTATACTGAAAATCAAAACTCTATTTCAGAACAATTAGATGTTTCAAAACCTACAACTTCAAGGATATATTTTTCTTCTGGAGACCAATCGAATCCTGGCTTGTTCTTTTTAACTGTATCATCAAAAATCCTAAAAGAGTGAGGTCGAAAAAAGTAAATTCTGTTCAGAAGCATACCTATATGCAATTGGGAGAATAAGAGCAGCAGACTTGTAGTAGGCCTCACTGATGGCAAGAACAAAAGCAGAGTATACAAATTCAAAGAAAAGGAATACCAGTACGGGATATTTATAATACGGTGGGAATAACTTTGCAAAGTAACTTTGCAAGTATTTCATGTATTTCATTCTGAAAACAAAAATGTTATCTGGGAGTAAGAGAAAATATTTGAATATTGTTCGAAAGGGTATTCAAATCAAAAATGAGTTGAAAAACGAAAAAGATGCAAATCAGACAAAACGGGTGAAAAGGGAGAGAGAAAGAATGAATTGATGATAACACCGGTGGGAAAAACGGCGAAAAAAGTGTGTATGATGTATTTATGTACACAAAAGAGACCGAATAACATGCCTGATGTCCCCTGGATAGACAAAAGATTTCGAGTGTTTTTGAGTTGGAAAGTCCATAAGTACATTTTTCAAATATAAGAAAATGAAACTGTTATCACACAAAAAGAATTGATAAGACGATTAGTTCGTAGAATTGTTGATGGACGTATCGTTTAGATCAGGTCAAACATAAAATATTACGTCTCTCTTCAAAAAGTGTTGACCGGAAGCTTAGAATGAAACATCCACAACTAATAACTGTTTTCAAATGAAAACTGAAATATTTCAGTGGCTAAGGTATGGGTCTGTTGAAGAATTGATAAACTGATACAGTGATTCCTCTCAATTCGACAAACAACAGGTACGTATTGACGACTGTCTGAATCGATCTAAACAAGAGACAGTAAAGGGAAAATGATCAAGAGATGGAAGAAGAGGAAAAGGATACAATTTTGGAAAAGAGAAGTCGGAAAGTGATGAACAGACAATAGGTTCACAATAGGTTCTCGGAGAAAAGTTGAACTATGATAAGAAGAAAGTATGAATTATATGATGCATGTGATCTAGGTGTTTAAGGAGAAGAGAGTGGTGATAAAGTACGAAGTTTTTGAGTGAAACAAACAAGGAAGAAATAAGTAAACTAGATGGTTTATTGGTCATTTAGAGGAAAAGGTAACTGATGTTGGGAACTGAAAGTAATAACAATCAAGAATAAACTATCCGAATTATGTTCAGTAAGCAACCTTGATAGTTTGTCAGTTAAACATTTTTAAACACCCAAAAAACTATCACATGCATCATATAATTCATTAAAAAGTTTTGCTGTCAAGAAAATGTTTTTTTTTCTGAAAACTCTATTTACAAAAGTGTGAGCTAGCCATTATCTAAATTTAAGTTAATCCATACAGTTCGGTTCATGATCCAAGTGAAACTAACATTTTCGAAAACTCCTTTTTCATGAAAAATCTCTTGAGAATGTCAAGTCATACTTACAGAATTCCTAAGAAAGAGTTTTCTAAGCGATCATAATTTGATATTTTCAAATTGAGACGATCGTAACTACTAAAACCAAATAACATTTACCATCAACAGAAACTTATCGTCATTCCTACCCTCTCTCCCAAATATTTTATTATTTATTTTCAAATGATCATTATTTTTATTATCAACTACTCTCTGTGTCTCTTCATCTCTCTTCTCAAAAACTAAAACCCTTTTCCTCTTCTGTTATCATTTCAGTTCTAGAAGTCAAACCAGCGCACGCGTTAACTGATAACTCCGAAAAGCTTCTTTTGACTCTTTTGACTTCTTTTGGGTTTATAGTCAGAGAATTATAGACGAGGAAAATGAAGAAAAGGGAAGGAAAAACGAAAAAGAAATGGACACCAAAAAACAGAAAAAAGAACCCAAATGAAACAAACTAATAAATGGGAAAACAGAATGAAAGAAAGAAGAAGAAGACGTCCAAAAGAAATCGAAAATTGGAAGATGGCATGGCGGAGTTCCGTTCTTTTCACCCAATTTATTGTTTCGGTTTCTTTTTTCCTCATTTCAGACTGAAAAAAAATCATCCGGAATAAGATTGCAGGATGTGTTTGTTAGAAAGTTAGAGAGGCGAAAAAAGGGAAGAGTTATTGAATCCGGCTTCTTCTTTTCTTTTTTCAGAGCTTTGGGGATTTTTCGGATTATTCTCTTTTATCATCATATATCCTGAAGAGAAGAAGATAAGAGACGCAGTCAATCATAAACTAAATCTGTGTATAATGAAATGTAGAGGGTGGGGGAGGAAACGACACCACAAAAAGTTGACTGATATCTTAGCAACATGGCAAAAAAAAGAGCAGATAGAGAAAAGATATGCGCTCTCTGCTCTTTCCATTCCACCCTCGCTTTTCAGAAAAAAAGGGTGTTTTGGGTGTATAAAAAAAGGAGGTTGAATGGGTGAGTATCATGTGATTTCCGGTGGAATATAGGTAAAATATGAGAAATGTCAGTTGGAAGAAAGGGATATTTTGATCCGGAGATGAGAATCTAGGATCTGACCCATATATTTTATAGTTGCCAGTTTGGGATTATGGACATAAAGCATTTTTCTGAAACCCTGCAATTGTGGAAAACTATTTTGAACGAAAGTTCTGCCTTCGAAATTAAAAAATCACAGTCATTTGCACTCCAGAAAAACCGATTCGGGATATTTTTCTATTCAGCAGCACGACCAAGTTTCATTTGATTTTTCAATTTTTGACCTGTCTATCGAACAACTATTTATTTTAGGCTTACCCCTTTAAATCAAAGGTTCAACACCAGTTGTTTCTATAGTTTGGAACTTGGAAATAATCAAGGAGGTGTTTTTTTTCTACTTATTTAGAAATGCAAAACTTAAACAACGACTACTATAGGTTCGTAAATATAGCTGATTCGATGCAGCTCTATTAGAGGGTTGCTCTTTTTTTGAATGCAACAAATACTAGGCTCTAATTGAAATAATGAAATCTTAGTTTCAGTTCTAGAACAGAGTACCTTGTTACATCAAAAACTGAATAGCATTTGAAACAAAAAAGTTGAAAACCAGAATTTGAAAATGTCACGAAAAGTGGTTCAATAGTTCAACCAACGCCAATTACCAAAGTTCTAATTTTCAGGTAAATGTTTCAAGAAACACAACATTTGCCACCAGATTATATGCTTGTTGGCAGAAAAAGCAAAAAAACGTGCAAACAATGCTCCTTTTTACACGAGAACATAAACTGTTAGAGCTCTTTTCTTCTTCTTTTTGTGTTTGTCCAGCGGATGTCTCCGCCCCGCATTTCCACTCTCCAAGTACACAAAGTTTTTGAATCTTGAACCTTAAAAGAGTTGAAGAGACGCAGATCTCAAGAAACCGATTGGATGGATAGAAAATGGATCATGAGATTTACAACTGATCTGTGTCTGTGTCTCATACTCTTTTATGATATTTCTGGATGAAATGATAAGTGTGCTGGACGGAAGCAGGTGGTAATGATGAGTGCTCTTCGAAGAGAAACAATGAAAAGAGATGAATTGATACGTCCTTCCTCAAATTTGTTGGTGGAGGTGGCTCCATGACCACGTGTGAGTGCAGAAAGAGAAGAAAACGAACGATGATGAGCCATGGTGAAAAAGATTATGATTATGAAGAAAAGGAAACGAATAAGAAGAAGCACCTTTTTTCGATTTGCAGACTCGGAATGACGCATTTCGACTAGTTGTACTCTTCAAAATGTGTGAAAACAAATTGACAAATTGGCACAATAGAAAAAGTGGCATCTCGTGGAATCCGAAATTAAAAGCTTCTTCTGAATGTGGAAAGCTGAAATGAAAGCAGAAGAAGAAAGAAGAAAAAAAGGGTCTCCAATTCTGTAATGTGATATCAAAGGTCTTTTTTGAACTTTTTTGTTTTCTTTGTGTTGAAAGACAAAAACTTGAAACAATGACAGAAAATCTTTAGAGATCAAAACACCACCTGTTCAAAAAATGGGGTTAATTAGGAAGAGAGTGGGAGTTCGATTATTGAAAACCAATGCGAAAGATTTTGAAAATGTATTTGAAGCATCAAAAATGAGAATGAAATCATTGAGGGTAAACTTCATGCAGGTTGAAAAAAAAACGGAAGGAAATCATCAAATTTAGGATTTGGTCAACAACTCCGGAAGGAAGTTCATCAGTCAAAAGTTGCAATTGCTCCCACCTGATGTATTGTGAGTCTGGCTATAACTCTTCATAAATGGAGACTACGAGTAGATAAGTCACATAATTTAAGTTCAGTTTAAGGCATTATGTCTGACATTTCAGGATCCTAAATGAAAGCCCAGAATAATGATCTTCCATTTACAAAACTTCGAGTTTATGATCATTATTCTGCGAGAACCGTTCGAAACCACACCCATAAACAAAAACCATCATTTGCGGAACAGTTCAAAAGACAAAAAGACAAACAAACCAGAACGTCTAACTAGTTTTTACATTGAACAATCGAAAGATATTCTTCTTTCTTCCGCTTCTTCTCTATGTCTTCAGATGAGAATCGGCGCATCGGTGGTTCAGTGGTAGAATGCTCGCCTGCCACGCGGGCGGCCCGGGTTCGATTCCCGGTCGATGCAATTCTTTTTGATGTGACAAACAATTGTTATGACAATTTTATTAACCCGTCTTCGCAATTTTTTTGTTTGACAATAGAACCGGGACCAGATAAAAGAAAATTGAACAAGGGGTGTGAAAACCATAGAATCAGATTAATTTTAAACAACTGCTGGTGACTTTCTTGACTTTGCCTCTGAAGTAACTCCAGATGAGTTAACCGGCAAGTAGGTCGAACACTTCACGTCGTCTAATCGTTGACGGCATCTGAACAGAAACAAAATTAATTTTGAATCGAATGTGTCGTCATATTTAATCCCCATGTACATATACATAATCTTCATTGAAAAGAAGCGTGCAAAACTGGAAAAGGGAATGTTTATTTACCTGATGATATCATGGAAAATTGTTCGGAACTTCTCCGAAAATCCGTAGTAAATGAAGAAAGTGCTAGAAGTGTGGAAGATGATCAAGAAGATTGTGAATTCAGCAAACACCTCCCAGTAGAAACTCTGAAAACATTCCATATATAGAATTTATTCCCAAAAATATTCTGAATGACTCACTGTTTGAGTAAGAAATCCTCCAAAAATGCTCTCGGCAACTTTCAAAAACATTGAAAATAGATGACAGAAAGCGAAGAAAATAGTGACAACCAGAAGCATAACTGTCGTTTTTTGATCCTTTCTCTTCTGAACTGCCAATCCAGTGATGACTTCATCACTCTCTTGAAGAGCACGGATAACATGGTAATTGGCTATAGTCATGATAAGAAAGGGAAGAAAATAGTCGAAAAGTACTGATAAAATGATAAAGTAGAACATGAAGTACCACCAGTGTTTCTCAGTGTCCAACATCCACATTTCTGATAAATATCCATCTCTGAAAGGAAATGAGTTTGTATAAAAAATTTCAATTGATCTAATAAACATACCCAATTTTATAGTCGAAGAATCTAGGGAAATTGAAAACAATTGAAAAGATAATGATGAAGATTCCAGCTTTCATTGTATTCCGATTGGTGCACAATACTTTAGCCTGAAACTCTTTTTGCAATTCCTGAAGTTTCAAAATGTTTCAATTACCTGAAGAGGTCTACAAACGGCAATCCATCGTTCGATAGTAATCAAAACCATTAGATACAAACTACAAGACTTGGTCATCATGCATAACGGATAGACATATCGTGTACTGTAGGCGAAGAAACTCATATGGTACGAATACTTTTGCCATTGGTCCTCCCTGAAAGAACTCTGATGTTTGATCGTGTTGGAAAACATCCTCCCAGAGGGATTCAACTAACCAGAGTGGCAGAAAAACAAGAACAAATATGGGAGTTATAAGAAGAAGCAAAAGGATGTCAATGAGTGAAAGGATCAAAAGAAGAGTGCCGACCTGAAAGATTTTTTTTCATTTTTTTATTTCACAATAAAGTCTTACTGTAGATTTTCTCATTGGAGCAGTTCGATAGACAAGAAATGATGCAAAGTTTCCAAGTAATCCAATGAATATAACCGGTAGATACATCCATGATTTGAGCTCATAGAACTCGTAGCGATTCATGATCTCAGTGAAGATAAAAGGTTCCTTCTGAAAAGAAATGGAAGAAATATTTGGGTGGGTGGAAACGGAAAATGGAAGAAAAAGAAACGGATAGCGCTTTAGAAAAAAACCGAAGAGGGGAGGGGGATAATTTATTTTATTCATGGATCCACAGGAGGTGTGAGTAAAGGAAAAAAAAGAAGAAAAAGGTGAAACTTTTTGTACTTAGAATACGAGAGCAATAAGAAAATGGAGGAGGGGATTCAATTTAGATGGGAAGAAAATGACGGCGCATGGAATATTCCGAAATGATGAGGAGGAGAGCACGTGAATTCAAACAAAAAATGAACGGGAATGATAAGAAAAGGTTTCAAAAAGGGAAAGTGTTATAACATCTGCATCTCAATAGAGTCTATGAATTTGATATTTTTGTTTCATTCTAAATTTTTAGCACTGCTCTCATCGAGGAGCACGTGGGTCATTTGAAACAAAAGAAAGATCCGAATTATTCTAATTCTTGCAAAAATATTCATATAAATTCAGTTTTCAAAGTCCGAAATACAAACCCTAATATTTCAAAATTGGAGAATATGAAACATTACTCAGTTGTTGAGATTCAACAATAGTACTACTGTACATGCTTTCTAACAGTTTGGAAAAAAACTTTGCTCCAACTTTCAAGTGTCAAAGTTATATTTTATTCACTAAAACACTTTTCTTCAAAGTTCTTGATAAGGATAACCCTTGTAGAAATCCCTGAGAAATTCCCACAACTGCTCGAAATTGCTTTCCGAAAATTCATTTACCCTACAAGAAATAGCAGCAAACTTCGTCCAAAAAATGTGCATTGATCAGAGAGAACCAATTGAGTTACTCCATTTATTTTAACTAAAAATATGTGGTATTCCTCAAAGAAATGAATAACAAATTAGGAATACAGGACGGACAATGTTTGTTCCTTTTCATTTAAAAATGGGTTTGAAAATAAAGGACGAGGAAAATAGAAATAAAAATGATGTGTGAAAATGCTAGGGCTTTAAAATTTCCTTCAATATAACTGCATGAGCATGAAGAACTAGAAAGAATTCACAGAATTTCAATGAACTTTTGAGTAGTCCCACTAAAACACATCTTTATGTTTTCTCCCACGGAACTTAGTGTTAGTTTTGACGGTTGAAATGTTTGAAAAAAGAAGAAGAAGACATGGAGGTTCCACTAAATACTTATAACTTCTTCGTCTTCTTTTGTTGTTTTTTCTTTCACTTTTTCTTCATTTTCAGCTCGTAAAACTATAGGATAACACATGTGGAATGACAAGAAGGAAGAAGAAATTGACGTGGAGGAGGAGTGCATAAATCTTTCAAAAAATAAAGAAAATTTGAACATTGACGCGGCGTTTCCTGAAGTGAATGCATCCAGGAGCCATGGGGAATTGTAGATGGATAGATGCTGTCACATAAGGAAATAGGAAGATCGGAAAATAAAGAAAAATAAAGATTCTGAATTGGCACGTCTTACAGAGAAAAGAGGAAGAAGTAGAGTTTCCAGAGTATCTTAGAAATGAACTATGAGAAAAAGAAAATGCTTTGAAGAAGTGTTCTCTCAGTTTCACCTCAACTCATCCATCATCATATTGTTATTTTGTTTATTGAAGATTTAGTTTTGGTGGGCGAGTTGAGTGTCAAAACTCGGAGAAAAAAGATTAGATTTGCGTTTGCCCGGAAAAGGGTAGGATCAAAAATCGGTAAAAACAAAGAGAAACATCGTCTACTCTCGACATAAACCACACGAACACTAAGATTTCAGAGGTCAAGAAGAGTAATTGGATATGATGAATTTGAAATTTCCCGATTTTCGGGGGAGGTTGAGTCCAAATCGAAAAGATTATTCATTTGGATTACCTGGCTCTTAGGGAATAAGTGTTACCCATTAAAGAATGTTCTAGAAGATGAGTCAAAACTAAGGTTGAGATCAGAAGATGTCTGTACTAAAGAACAATATTTGGACTCCTTCACCTTTTATAGAATGGCACCTGATCAGTTTTCCATATTTCCAAAGCGAGGCTCGTGATTCTAAAATTCTGGAATGGGACTAGAATTCTAGCCTAACATATAATTTGTCGTGTCATATGAAAGTGAACTATTTGGGTTTGTTTTTGTTGTCAAGAAAAACATAATCTAATAACAACATTTAGAGTGTACAAGATCAAATTTTGATACCTTGCTGAAATAAAACGATATCAGACTTTTTTTCAGAAACTCGAACGACACGGTTCGCCTTAAATTGGTAGGTTGGATTTCATTTCCGGCTGTCAGAACAGATGGTCTTTTATTAAATTTTTCAATTGAATTCACATCGTCATTCATAAAATTCAATATGATTACCTCATCAAAATAAGTCGAACCTTAGCAATTCTTACTATCCTCTCCGAGACACGGAATAATAAATATCTGATTCTACGAACAAAAATATCCCCTTTCGAAAATGACCAATTTCAATTGGGCAATATGAACGTACAGCCTGTGTAATTCTATGAAAATGTGATCTATGAGTATAATATGACAGTGGCTAACATTCAAATATATTTAAAATCGTCTTAATCGAGGGACAGCCGTAGGTTTACGGAGGGTTTCACTGACTCACTGAAAATATGGACAAGAGCACATCTCGATAGGGAA
>GL380162.1:0-18898 GCA_000143925.2 Caenorhabditis brenneri | reverse complement strand
GAAGTGTGATGACGTGTCTGCAGATTTTATAGCACTATAATTCAGTTTCTGGACTCACATTTCGTGTGTCTTTTTGGCAATAACACATGGTTGAATGTCCTAGTTGGGCTCATCAAAAAGACACGAACACCCAATTAAATTCAATACGTCATCAGAAAAAATGTTTAGGAATGGAACCGATCGAAAGAGGTTTCCATAAAAAACATGAGAATTTTTTCATAACTCATAAGTTTCTAATTTCGTCCACACTCCAGAATTTTCGGTGCCAAAAATAAACATAGAGGTGGGAAAAAAGAAGGAGTTGTTGCACTGACCACCCCCGCCTATCCATCTGAAATACTTCTCCAAATTAAAAAAAATATTCAGATGAGCTCGAAAAAACTATAGTTTTGAGAATGAAAAGTTTTGAACGGCAGGAGATGGGGAACCATCCGGAAAAGAAGAAAAACAAACGAATGAAATAAGAAAAGCTTAGGCTTGATGACGCCGATGAGCTACTTTTGGTTTTTTGGTTTTCATTTTTTTCTGTTAAGCAGGTTCACAAGGTCTCTGGAGAAGTATTACTTTAATGGTGGAATTTGAAAAGAGTGGGACGTGCATCAAGTATCACAAAACACAGCTGGAGGGGGAGAGGCGGAACTGAAAGCAAACTGTCAGAATCAGAAATCAAGAAAATTAGTTACTTTGGCGCTGCAGAAGCTTGTAAAACTGCAAAGTTAATCAGAGACAAAAGTCTCAAAAATAAAAAATAATAAAGGTAATATAAAAAGTTAGCTGTCCGAATTGTACTTTTCAGGTCCGTAACTAACTCATCGATTCTCTGAGGGTTCTGAATATACTGATCTAGGTAGTTTTGTTTGAATGATTACGGTAGTTCAAATCAAAACTCGGCTCGCCGGCAAATACCAACCACTAGAAATGCATTTGAAGCCCAAAATTTCTGGTCTCCTCCTACCGTATTCTGATCTTTCATTTTAAAAACTTCCATATTTCAATATGATTTTCATCTCGATTCCGCTTCCGAGAAGCCTAAACGAAACAAAAAATAAAAGGTTATTTTTACGAAAGCACTTCGAAACGGAACCGTGTGTTTTAAGATTTATGCTCTCGATGACGTGAAATTCAGAAGGAAAAGAAAATGAAAGGCGACTATAAGAACATCAATCAAACCTCACAACACACATTTGACCGAAAAACGAAATTGGAATAGAAAAAAGAAAGACCAAAGAAACTATACACTTGAAAAGTTGCATGAATAACTACGGTATGTGTGAAGTGGAAATGAAGGGAAAGACACAAAAAACGGTTTGCAGAATCGAGAAGAAGGAGAAGGGTCAAGAGGGAAAAGAATTCTCTGGAGACCTAGAGACTTTCCCTCATATCTTGGTTATCCATCGGACCTTTATTCCAGTATTCTTGACGTCTTCTTTGTCACCTTTCTGTTCAAAAACCACCCATTTTTGCTAAAGATGTTTCTTATGCAGACCAATGCTCTTCCTTCTTCTTCTTTTCTCGATGAACAACATAGAAGATTAGAAGGTGTCAGAAAAAGGAGAAAGGCGACAAAGTACATAATAAATGAAGAAAAAAGAAGAGACTCTCTTTTCAAGATCATCAAGAAAAAAAAAGATCCGAACGCAATTTTTTTGACAGAAGAGTAAGAGAAAAAAGAGGCGACAAGGTAATTCGATAGGTTACAAGGGACTACCGATTTCTTTTTTCAAGTTGAAGAGTCAAAAAAAGCACGTGGCTCACCTTCTTTCCACGTCACACATCCAGATTCTGTCAGAAACAGAAGACGAATTCATGGATCCGAAGACGGAGAGCAGAACGATTAAATGTTTCGAACGAGGTAATTGTTGTGTGTGTGGGTATATGGGGTGTCTCTTTTTGCAAGTGTGCATTTACATAGGAACAATGAAAAGTGAGACAAGGGTTCTTGTTCTTTGAAGACATAAGAAAAAACATTAAAAAGAAATAAGAAGAAAAGTAGAAAAAAGAGAAGATTCAGATGGAAAGTGTAAACTGAGAAGTAAGAGGAACTAATCAAAGTAGGTGGGTGTCTCGAGGTAAAAAGTACAGAGGTCGAAATGCAAGGAGACATAAAATGACATTGCTCTTAAAACTTTAATCTGATGGAATGTTACCATTAACTAATTCATTTCCAGACTAGACAAATGTTATTGTTCGCTTTTTGAAAAGAGCGAAGAAAGTTCAAAAGTGTATAAAATAGATGAGTAGAGCAAATAGAAAAATAGAAAACTTGCTTTGATTACCTCTCGGCTCAAAATACTCGAGAAAACAATTCCCTCGAACTCTCCGTAATTCACATGATTCTAGAAAGGTCTCGCAGCAAGAACCAAAGTTTGAAGTCTACTGTAGGCCTGCTATAAAAAGACATTCAGTGAGTAATACGGAGTAAGGGAAATCCTGAGCTTAGTTTTCAATTGTTAAGTATAAGCTAGAAGCTATCATATAACATGAACTATATCGTACCAGTTATTAACTCTGCATTGATTCTAAAATTTTTGAACATTGAGGTTTTATGATGATGATGAAGAAACAAGAAATAATGGGAGAAATCGCTTCAACGATTATTACACAATGCACAATGCAACAGTTGGTTGCTTCGAAAAAAACGAACTCGTCGAACAAAATGTCAGCGTGGTTCGCTTTTCCTTTATGCTTGTCACCGTGTTTTAATTAATGGAGTCATTCCGGCAGTACTTTTTTCAAAGACTTGATTGATCTAGTCAGTTTGGCCTTATGATAGCTGTGAAGAAACGCCTGACGAAAGTTTTCAAACAAAATTATAAAAAGACCCAATTTGAGTTTGGACCGAGAACGATCTTTAGACGGAAAAAAAGATGAAAGTTTAGTTTGCCGCCTTTTTTGGGTCACTCCGTCTATGGAAAATATCAGTGCTTGGAGAGACGTCCATAATGAAATAAGATCAGTGAGAACTGACGTACACTGCACAATACTTTCAAACTTTCTGGGGACGATAGAACTTTGGAGTACACCCAAGCATGAATATTCTGTAGTCTTCAACGTCACTACATTGTTAACAATACGGAGGAGTAGATAGACAGAATCCAAAAATAAATCTTGACCGTAGTAAGTATTTTTTTCGAATTGACACATTGACCACAACAAATACAATTAAAGTGTTTGCTCTTGTCTGGTATGGGAAAAGTCGATCGAAACTCAAAAAGTTCTCTGTAAAGGCATAACACAGAACACAGAGAAATGAGAACACAGCAAAACTTTTTTATGGAACCGTGAGATAATGTGTAGGTGTCATAGCCACCCGAGGCTACTATGAAGAGTAGTAGTTTTTTATTCTCCACATGACTAATATTGAAATAGCAGCCACTTTTCGTTTAGTATTTTGAACGATCGGCTAGTAAAAAATAAAAAGTCACGAAGCCAAATGGCATCGTCATGACCAGAAATCGTAACTGAAAACCTTGAAAACCCAAAAATAGTGAAGCCATTGAGAGTGACTCAAATTAGATTTTTTCAGAAAAACATACCTTGTCAATTTCATTTTTCGAAGTTAAAAAGATCCCAAAAACACAGGTAGAACACTGAAATTCGATACATTCATCACCGTTTCTCAGAAAGAAGAACGCAACAAAAAACAGAGGAAAAGAACTTCAAAATAACAGGGTTCAGTGTGATCCTTATCAGAAAATAAGGATTTGTGAATAGGTAATGTCATTATTCTGGGAATAGGTAATATCAGACAATGGAAGTTTTTGGATAAGAAGTTGGAGATTTATTCTCAATAAATAGAAGCATAAAAATAAATTACCAGATACCAAACCATCCCTTACAAATAGAAACTGGGCAATAACTTCCTTGCTGAATAAGTAACATTTTAGCATTATCATCTCCGACATAAACATTTCCAGCGTCATCAGTTTTCCATCCATTTCCTTGCCAATACTGCTCGTAATATCCAAGAGTTGTAGGGGCGGCCTGAAACATTTAGGTTAGAAAAAAGAAAGAGCAATTAGATCAAAGCACAAATGAAAATGGATACCTCAGTTGTAGTTTCACTTGTCTCACCAGCAGCAGCACCACCGCCTACTGCTGCGGGACATCCGTTTGCATTCTGACAAGTTGGACATCCAGTGCAAGATGGTTGAGGGTTTAGGAATGACGAGGTCAGGTGAATGAGTATAAAGAACAAGATGAGAGTAGAGAACAAACGAGGCATTCTGGAACTTAGGATATGAGGGGTTGAAGGTTAAGGAAAACTTTGAATAAAACAGAAACGCTGACCCCGCCAAGATGCGAATTTTGAAAGAGACCAAGAAACTATAATGCCGGTATCAATAACAGTTATAATAGGTTTTTAAAGTTTCTTTGGTTTTACTTTCGAGGAAAAAAAAGTAAAAACACTGCACCGAGAAGTTTCAACTTCAAAGATGAAAGATAAATGTCAGAAAACAATAGGAACTAATGTATTGAGTGTTTGAACGCTTCAACACAAAGTACATTATTTTCTTTTCGTTATGCTATAGTTTTGCCGAGATAACTTTCGCAGCTTTCAGAATTAAATTCTCAAAATTAAAACCAAACACCAAATGGGTAAAAAGGCGTTCAAATGCCATCGAAAATCCAGAATAGTGTGAGAAAAAGGTCGAAAACGAGAAGAGAAAAGATAACAAAATCACCATCTCCTCGGAACGAACAGGATTTTCATATAGTCAATGTCATTAATATCCTTTCTATTCCCTTTATTTTCCTCCGCCTTTTCCTGTTAAAAAGTATGACGAATTTCATGTTTTTTAACGGTTTTTCAATTTTATTCATGCAATTAGCAGGCAATATAAAAGTTTTAACAGAAAAACTCAATACGAAGGTAGTGTCGTTGTACCAAAAGAATATGGAATATGAAAATGTTCAGAGTATTATAAATTGGTTCACAATTGGAGATTAGTTCGATGCGGCCCACTGCTCCAATTCTTCCATTGTACTCATCTTTCGGAACTTTCCACGACGTCCAGGTGCTTTCAATTCTTCAGATGGGGCTGATGGAAGTTCAGTTGGAACATCCGGAAGTTTGGTCGTAGTTGAAAGATCGGAAACGTTCTGAAAAAGAGAAATTTGAGTTTTGAAAATATTTGAGGGAAATTGAAGGTCGAAGCCGAACAAATATGAGAAAGTGTTCGCAAAGTTTGACTGTAAACAAGATGATGCGAATGATCATTTGTTCAATTATAACCAGGATTTATTTTTGTTTTTCGTTGACCTGTAATCTGTTTCAAATATTTTTACTAGAATACATGTGACCTGTAATAGAATGTTCTTTCTGTAGCTGAAAATTAGTTCACTTTTCCGAAATAAAGAAAGAAGGCTGACAGATCCAAGTGACTACTTTGAAAGTTAACTGATTTTTATTTTTCTCAATTAATCATCGCTTTTCTTCAAACAAAACTTACATCTTGCAACTCTTGCAACTCTGCCATCAACTCATCTTCATCTGCCACGTCACCGATTGGTGCCGAAATCGCATCGTTCAATTCACCAGACATTGCCAAACCATCGGCGATCTCATCCATCAAATCGTGCACCTTATCAATATCCATCTTTGCATGCTCCTTCTTCAACGTTTCGTTAGTCTTTCCGAGAACATCGATGACCTCGTTGTTCATTCCAACATTCTCCAATGCAGATCTTTGGGCTTCGAGTTTAGTGAGCACCTGAAAAGAATGAATTGTTTTAAATTCATAACAAAGTTATATTAGTTAACTAACTCCATCAATGCGACTCAATTCCTGTTCATGATGCTTCTTTCTTCTCAATGCAGCCAATGCCATCTTCTTGTTCGTCTTCATATATTTCTTGGCTGCTTCAACTTCTTGTTCAATACGAAGTTCGAAATATTCCTGTTTCTTGATCAAAAGTTCCTCGGCATCTCTCAAATTCCCGATGGCTTCTTCCGCAGTTGGAGCCTTCCGTTTACGGCTTTTCTCCTTGATCTTCTCCTTGATTTTGTGTGCCTCTTCATGCATACGATCGAAGAACCACGACATCTTGAATGGCATTTTGAGTTAAATTAGAATAAAGTGAGTGTTCGAATACAGAGAAAGAGTAATAAATGAGAAAGGTTGAATGAGTGAAAACAGAATAGGCGGGAAAAAGAGTGTACCACTATGGGCGGCGCGTGGAGGACACCGACTCATTAACTATACAAGTCTGAACACCGTTTGTAGAAATAGATGTTTGAAGAAAATATATACCGGAAACAGCCGTTCTAGACAATACTGATAAGTAGAAAATTGTCGTTGTTTGTTGCAGCTGTTTGCTGACTGCTTGCGAAGTTAAGAAATATATACAATAACTATGATTAGGATGTAATTTTGAAATTTAGAAAAACAAGGAAAAGAAAAAAATGAGATAAAATCAGGAAATGAGTCAATTTTTTCAAAACTTTGTTGTCTACAGAAAGCTAGCGAATGCACAGTAACCTTCGATACTAAAACAGAGAGAAACTTTGGATACTGCGAGACAAAGAAACTGTATTAGTCACCGAAAACACGTCATTATGCTAATTTCCAACGGTCGTCCTTGGTATTTTTACTCTCATGTACTCTGGGATTCGAAAAGTGCATCTCGCATTTTGACTAACAATGTAAGGTATGGAATATTAGAACAATGACTCTTTCAACTAGCCCGCTACTCAATAGAGGTTCAAAGTGCGATCTGAAAATTGAAAAACGAAAACGAAAGAGAAGAGGGAAATGTGGGCACTTGGAGAGAATCTCCTTCTCCTCACATCTCTTTCTTCCGCCGCGACGGGTCGCTCACAACAAACAGCGAGTCAGGGACGTATAGAGAAAATAGATTAGAGACGCAGAGAATTGTCTTTTTGCTACTCGCATTATTTCACTTTGACCCTTGCCGAAACTTAACTGTCTTTGTTTTACCGGTAATGTGAAAAGTGTTTATGAAGGCGAAAAAGTGGTAAAGTATTCAAAGTATTTGACAGAAATGTACAACAAGCAATGCGAATAAATTATGACTTAGATATCAGAACCTCTATACAGAGACCAAGTGAGTAGTATCATTAGTTGAGCATTGTATGATCTTCAAAAATGTTCCGTCGTTGCTCCTCAACTTTCTTCATCCATCGGTTTTGCTCGGCTTCCACTCGACCGAGAACATCTGTAGGAAATACTTATTAAAAGTAGAATCATAAATTCTGGGTTCTAAAACTTACTGCCTCTCGCTCTCGTCGTTCCTTGTGTATCCATAGGACTAGCCGTTGACGAGTCATCATCTGTGGCCGGAGCGGCTGCGAAGATATTATCTTCCATTTCGTCATTATGTTGTTGATAACTGAT
Source organism: Caenorhabditis brenneri (assembly GCA_000143925.2). NCBI lineage: Eukaryota > Metazoa > Nematoda > Chromadorea > Rhabditida > Rhabditidae > Caenorhabditis > Caenorhabditis brenneri. Next base: position 11,540 of record GL380162.1, on the reverse strand, counting down.
TGAAAGTCGTTTTTTACGGAGCATTGGATCTAAGCACATTAGGAACACCATGTATCCAGTGAGAACTGCGATAACACAGATAACAAAAATTACAACCACTTTCAGGAGCACCGTGTTACGTGATTCGTATCTGCAATCACAGTTCGCGAGGAAAGCATCCATGTGTGTTTCATCCACAATTTTGTTGACTTGATCTTTCACGATGTTGTTCGGTTTACTGGAAAATACTTATATGAAAGTATTTGACTTTTCTATTTTTTAAATTGATTCAACTTAAAAATAATAATATAATTATTTTCGTTAACCGTTTTTTGTTGTGAGAATTATTTCTTTTCAACTTTAATGGAGTGGATCAAGTGAACACTTACCAATGACTGGGTTCAATATTAGTTTTCGTGTAGAAACGTCTTTTCAAATCTGGTGATTTTTCTGTAGCATTTTCAGCTAAATCCATGAACTTTAGAAGACTGGGACATATGCATCGACATCGTGTATCTTCGAAGTTGGCCTGAATATTGCTCTCTAAGATAGTGCTATCCAAAGTTTCAAACTCACTTCTGTTCCGGCAGCACACAGTGTGGGGAATAGAAGTAGCACAGACCAGAAAATGATCATTTGTTCTGTAAATTGAGACATCGTTCAAAAATCAATCAATAGATTACACACTCAGAGAAAAGAAAAGAAATGAACATTTCTGGAAAAAAAATTGGCAAAAAACTAGTGAAGCGCAAGCTCCTTCTGAAGACGCACTTATCGATTGTTTGCGCACTCGTCGTGTCCGGCGCAGTGAAAACGAACATTTTAACAACACGTTTATCGACTTTTTTCGTTATTCCTTTTGAATTTCGTTTCAGTAATGTCTAACAAGTTCTTCAAAAAGTCTACTCTAGAGGAGAAAGCTAATAAGATCTGGTCTGAAAGTGAGTTTCCATTTTGAAAAAAAAAAGCAATTCATCGCGTGAGTTTTCCAGGCAAATCGGACTATTCTGCTACTCACTCCACTGTTAATCATGTTCAATTAGAGAAAAAGTCACTTGGAGATATTGCATCCAAATCCTCTCCCGAACCATCATCGAAAGAAAAAGTTCGTTTCATTTTTTTTTTCAATAACGCAGCTCCCAATTTTATGATTCACAGGAAGTGGAAGAAACTCCAACGTCGCCACAATTTGTCTTCGGGTCTAAAATTGCTGATAGAGTCGTGAAACAAGAAGGAGAAGCTACAAATCAGAGTGAATCTGATGATAAGACAATGTCAGCAACTGAGTTGTTTAAAAGCGCAGTTAAAAAAGATGACGATGTGAGTAAAATTTTAATTTAGAACTTTGGCGCAATTAACATTTTTTAGACAACTGCGGTGAAGAACTTTAGAGAAGAGGCCGAGCAAGAAGCTGAACGTGCGAAAGAAACCGAAAAGCAACATGCTGGAACTAGTGCTGTTGAAATAAAAACCGGAGAGGAGAACGATGAAAATGTGTTCGCGGTGAGAACATCTTAGTTTTTTTTTCTTTAATTACTTTCTTTTTCAGGCACCATGCAAAATTTGGGCCTTCGACAAGGAGCGTAACGCTTATATTGAAAAAGGTATTTGCAATCTGAGAATCAATAAGCGGGTTGAAAAAGGACTGACCCATCATCGTATTGGTAAGTACCACTTAAGTTTCGGAATTCTCAGACAATATTTTTATAGTCGCAAGAACTTCATCTGGTACCCTTCGAGTCATCATCAATTCGAAAATCTATTCGGATATGCTTGTGGAGCGTGTTGACAAACGTTTTAGAGTGAGTATTTCAAAACACATTATAATTGAATAAAAATTGTTTTCAGATTTCTGCAATGGGGCCAGAAGTTCAAGGTGTTCAAATTTTCCTTCTCAAAATCTTCACCAAAACTGAAAACACTCCTCACTCGGAAAAATTCTACAACACAATGTGTGACCTTCTTAAACTCGAAAAAGGAGAGAATAGCCGGAAGAGAAAAGCGGACTGTGATCTTAATGCCTCAACAGTCAAGATTAAGGATGGAAAAGATGGTGAGGAAGGTGAACAAGACCAAGTTGATGAAGGATTTGTGATCGTCAATAAGCTAACTGAAGAAGAAGCGAAGGAAGCTGAACAACAAGCATCTAATCTTGTTGGAGAGTCTTCTTCAACTGACGATGATGCTGTCGCAACTCCGGAAGAAACTGTTGCGAACAAAGAAGATACTACTGTTGAGGAATCATCTACTAATCCATCTGCTTCATCTTAATTATCATCATATCAAACATCTCCAATCAAAATTCATTCAATGCCCTGTGCACCTCATCCCAACTCAAATGGTCTCTCTATTGTCCTGATTAAATTTAATGACCTTCAAGTCGGTTTTTTCCGTGGTGTGACTGTTCCGTTAGATTTCTTTGATATGTTCTAACTTTACCATCATCTCGTTTTATGTTTTAATCCTTTCCGTCTCTCTCAATTTAATTTTTTCTTTTTTTCCTGTTTGTCGAATATATTTGGTATGTGAAATAAAAAGAGAGTTTGCAATAAAATGCAGAAACATACAATCAAGAAGACAGAGACAAAAGCGTTTCGGTTATCAGTGGCGCACTTGATGGAGGAGGAGAGTATCACTGTCAGATAACAGTCTTTGTGGGGTGATCGATTCTGAATTCGAATTGGCAACGCCATGATCATTTATCACCTCTTCTCCTTTTTTGGACTTTTTGTTATTTCAAATACTACGCGTCTCTTCTTCATTCATTTTCTGAAAGTTCTGAGCAGTCTGTATTCCATTGAAGGGAAGAAAGTATGATCAAAAATGAAAAACACGTGTTGGTTTTATCATAAAAGTATCATTTGATCAAAAGTCGAAATCTTCGGTTTTTTCCTTGATAAGAGGTCGCATGTACTCGATTTTCCATCATTTCACGCTAGTCTCTATCTTTTAATTTCTCTGATTATTCTTCGTCAAACCCTAGTTTTCTCCATTTCTTAATTTTCTCGTTTTACTAGTGAAGAACCCTCTCGATTAGAATAAAATGGTTCTCTTCGGACGAGGCCTACTCGCCGCTGGACGGTTGGCACTTCGACGACCGACGATAGCACGTCATCTACAGTATGATGCATTCGTTGATAGACATATTGGACCAAGAAGATTAGAACAACAACAAATGCTTGATTTCATTGGATACAAAGTTCGTTTTTGAAAACTAGAGAGAAAAGGAAATGATAAGTATCAATGATACGGGTAGTTTGGAATTATATGGACAACATAGTTCAAACATTAAGAAGAATGATTCTTGTAGCTGATAAGCTTAATATTTGAAGAGAAACCTAAATAATTGCTCAAAGATATCAATATTGATTTTCAGGATCTCGACGATCTCACCGGAACCAATGTTCCAAATATGATCAAAATTGAAAAAGCTCTCGAGCTCCCTGCCCCTCTTGATGAATACAAAATGCTCAAAGAGCTTGAAGCAATTGCTGCTCAGAACAAAATCTACAGATCCTACATTGGAATGGGATACTATGATACTATCGTTCCAGCTGTCATTTCTCGTAATATTCTCCAAAATATTGGATGGATCTCTCAATACACACCATACCAAGCTGAGATCTCACAAGGAAGACTCGAATCTCTTCTGAACTTCCAAACTATGGTGGGCTTATTTATGAAATACATTGAAAGAGTTTGTCTTTTCCAGATTGCTGAGATGACAGGTCTCCCAACCACAAACGCCTCTCTTCTAGATGAAGCCACTGCTTCTGCTGAAGCTGTTGCATTGGCTGCTAGAACCACGAAGAGAAATAAGGTTATTGTTGATTCCTTCTGCCATCCACAAAATCTTGACGTCATCAAAACTAGAAGTGATCCACTTGGAATCAGTATTGAAGTTTGTGATGCTGTTGAATCTTTTGAATTCGATGACAAAGTTGCTGCTGTTGTCGTACAGTATCCAAATACTGAGGGAAGAATCCATCAATTTGATGAACTCATTGAAAAGGCTCACAAGAATAATTCATTGGTTATCATGGTCTGTGATCTTCTTTCATTGACTATTCTCCGTTCACCAGGAGATCTTGGAGCAGATATTGCTGTTGGATCAGCTCAGAGATTTGGAGTTCCATTGGGATATGGAGGTCCTCATGCTGGATTCATGGCTGTTGCTAAGCATGATGCCAAGAATGCATTGGGTAGAAACATGCCAGGAAGAATTATCGGAGTTACCAAGTAAGTGCTAACCCACATTGACTAATTTGAAACTCAAAAATTCAGAGATGCCAATGGAAACCGTGCTCTTCGTTTGGCTCTTCAGACCCGTGAACAGCATATTCGTCGTGACAAAGCAACAAGTAACATCTGCACTGCCCAGGCTCTGCTTGCCAATATGTCTGCTATGTATGCAGTTTATCATGGACCACAAAGACTCACTGAAATCGCCCGTGGAGTTCATAAATCAACTGCCTATCTTGCTTATCGTTAGTTACTTTTACTACTATTCTCACCAGTTCGATAAGTTTCTTATCATCAGTTTGAACAACATTTCATATCCCATTTCAAATTTCAGACCTCCGAAATGCTGGTCACGAAATCGTCCACAAAGATTACTTCGACACTTTGAAAGTTCGTCTGAAGAATGGAGAAGCATTGGAAGAATTGAAGAAGAGAGCCGAAGAGATGAAGATGAACTTCCGTTATTATGAGAATGGAGATGTTGGAGTTTCTCTTGACGAGACTGTTAAATCTGAAGATCTTATGGATATTATTTACACTTTCAATGGTCATACCGAGAAGGATGTGGTATGCTTTCAAGAGAACTATCTCTTCCATAACACATTTTCTAGACTAAACTTCGTGAAGAACGTTGGGAAGTCGCTTGCCCTTTGATCGGAAATTCTCCACATTCTCGTTCATCTCTCTTCCTCCAACACCCAGTTTTCAACACTTATCACAGTGAACAACAGCTCGTTCGTTATATGAAAAGATTAGAAAATAAGGATGTTTCTCTTGTTCATTCTATGATTCCACTTGGAAGTTGCACAATGAAATTGAATGCTTCTGCTGAGCTTATTGTGAGTTTTCAAAAATAATTTAAGATTGATTTTTGAAATCAATACTCCAGCCAATCACCTGGCCAACTCTCTCTTCCATTCATCCATTTGCCCCGATTGAACAAGCCAAGGGATACAGTCAAATCTTTGGAGATCTTGAGAAATGGCTCTGTGAAATTACTGGATACGATAACTTCAGTTTGCAACCAAATTCTGGAGCCAATGGAGAATATGCTGGACTTCTTGCCATCCGTAACTATTTGATTCACAAGGGACAAGAACAAAGAAATGTAGGTTATTATTCTTTTTCTTTCTGATCAAATCATTTTTTAGATCTGTTTGATTCCAACATCAGCTCACGGAACCAATCCAGCATCTGCTCAAATGGCAAACATGAAAGTCGTCGTCGTGGATTCAGATCATCATGGTAATATCAATTACAAAGATTTGGCAGCAAAGGCCGAAAAGTACTCCAATCAATTGGCGGCTATCATGGTCACATATCCCTCGACTCATGGAGTTTTTGAGTCATCGATTCGTGATGTCTGTGATAAGGTTCATGAGCATGGAGGACAAGTTTATTTGGATGGAGCTAATATGAATGCTCAAGTTGGATTGTGTCGTCCAGGGGATTACGGTAGTGATGTCTCTCATTTGAACTTGCACAAGACATTCTGTATTCCACATGGAGGAGGTGGTCCAGGTGTTGGACCAATTGGAGTGTGAGTTTTCTTTTCAGCCCAAGCATTTTTTTACGAACATTTGTTTCTTGTATATCATTAGAAAACAAAATAAATAAACCAAACAAATCCTGTTAATAAATAAAATAGTTTTTCAAATTTTCAGAAAGAAACACCTTGCTCCATTCCTTCCTGGTCACTCTGTCATTCCAGTCGATGGTCGTAGAGGTGGATCTGTTGCCTCTGCTCCATATGGATCTGCGAGTATCCTTGCCATCACATGGGCATACATCAGAATGATGGGTGGAAACGGACTTCGTGAAGCATCTCAAGTCGCTATTCTCAATGCTAATTACATGGCAAAACGACTGGAGAACGAGTACCGTATCGTGTACAAAGGTCTGTTGTTCGACATGTAGTACTGTAGCTGGAGAGATGAATTTCAGATGAACAAGGTCTTGTAGCTCACGAGTTTATCATGGATTGTAAACCATTCAAAAAACATGGAATTGAAGTTGTTGATATCGCAAAGAGATTGATGGATTACGGTTTCCATTCTCCAACAATGTCGTGGCCAGTACACGATTGTTTGATGATTGAGCCCACCGAATCCGGTTTGTTTCATTTTAAAAACAAAATACAAATTACTTTTTCAATTCATGTTTTCAGAAGACAAAGGAGAAATGGATCGTCTCGTTGATGCTCTTCTTGCTATCCGTGAAGAGATTCGCCAAGTTGAGAATGGAACCTTCGACAAGCATCTGAATCCATTGAAAATGGCTCCACATACTTTGGAGAAAGTCATTTCGGACACATGGAATATGCCATACTCTCGTGAATTGGCCGCTTTCCCAAAACCGTGGTGTGCTCACAAGGCGTGGCCAACAGTCGGAAGAGTTGATGACCAATACGGTGACCGCAACTTGGTTTGCACGTGTCCACCAATCGAATCATATCAATAGTTTCTCTAAGTTTCTTAGTTTTTTGTTGTTCGGGTCCGAATATATCTGGTTTCATTATATTCGAAAATGAAGAAAATTAACAAAAACAATAGGCAATAAACAGAACGAAACAATTAAAGAAAAAAAAACTACATGAAAGACAACAAAAAACATAGGAGAAAAGAAACAACAGGGCAATAATGTGGCGCTATGAGATGGTACAACATCGAATTTAGAATTCGAGAGGAGGTAGTCAATGCACCAGTCAAAATCTTACAAAAAAACTGCAATCAAGAAATTAGAACATATAAAAGTGAATTTACGAAATTCATGACGAGAAGACTTCAGCTTCATCGTCTCCGTCGTGGACATGGCTATCGGATGAAGAGATCTTGATAGATCCAGTAGACTTTTCACTGCGGGCTTGAAGCATCAAATTGCTCTCTATAACTTCATTCTTGTCGTAATCCTCATCTTCAGATGCTGAGGCAAAGTCATCAAATGAAAAAGCTGGATTGCCAGTTTGTTGGAAACCAAGGTAAGGGTGAGTAATACGAAGATTGTCTAGTGTTTCAATCATCTTCTTTCCAGAAGAGAATCTGAAAAACCATGTGTCAAAAAAGTTGAGTAGAACAAATGTACCTTGTCAGACGATGTCTCTCTTTTGTTACTCGAGTTTGTAGCTTTTTCAACCAAATGTGGAAAGCACTCAGATGATCATAGCTTCCTTCTTTTGTTCCACGTTTTCCGGCCACAGCTTCACAGCAAATTGTTAACATGCATTGCACAACATAGTTCCCAAACTGGTGGAACATCATAATGTCGAGAGCGTCCTTTCCAGTATCCCTGAAACACAAGCTTATGCTTACAATCTATTGGAACGTAATTACATACGGATGTGGGACGTAACCGTCGAAAATTTCATCCATCATCTCAGCGAGTAAATCGAGTGGAGCATGAAGAAATGCCTTCTCGACAACGTGAGAGGCGAACTTCTCCTGTGACAGAGATAATAAATTGCGCCTGAAAAAAATTTCATGAAGTTTCCCAATTAAACGTGAAAACAGTACATGAGACATTTCTCGATGATGCACTCTCGGTAGACGGCCAGGTCATCGTTGGAAACAATATGCTGTATGATGTAGTTTGCATATTCATTGGTTGCTAATTCTTGGCAACGGGATGTGACGGATGTCATTAGACGCTGAAGTGCACGCTCACGAAGATTTTGTGCAACGAGAGTCAAGTCTCCACTGATCGAATCAGCAGTAAGCTTTTCAATCATAGTCTGGACTACACGGCAACCATACTTGTCAGAGCAAATTTGTCGGAGATGATCTGGTAGGGCAACGAAGTCAACAATGAACTCCCATTTTTGAAGTGGAATCACAGCTACGACTTTTTGAATGACATGATTTGCGTTTTGGTCCAAACAAATTGCAATAAGACGTGCATCACGTGGGAGAGCTTGAACGAGGCAACATGCCTGAGGCAAATCTAGGTTTTCGAGAACAAACTGCACAACGCGACAAGCAGATTTGTCTAGGCACATATCCGTCATTTGAGCTCCAAGGAAATTCTTTAGTTTTTCTTGACGCCTAATGTAGTCATCATCACGACTTTTCATGGCCATTTCGATGACTTGTTGGACCAAGAAGTTCCCAAAAATGTTCGTGCTATATTTCTGGAAAATATATTATAAACAATTGAAGGGACACACGAATAACTTACGATGAAGTCCTCTCTTTTCCCTAAGATTTGCTCAAAAAGTTGATATCTTTGATAGGCAGACATAGGTCTCTTGACTGCGTCTTGAAGATATTGGCACCCATTCTTATCCATGATAAACTTTCCCAATTCACCGCTATCGAGAAGCTTCGACAGCTGCAACTTAGAGCGAATATTTCCATGTGAGTCCAGAGCCCAAGTTGGAAGTTGAGATTGATTTTTGAGAGTGCTTTTGGAGCTCATCGCGGATGCAGATCTACAGGAAAATAAACCAACTTTTAACAAAATATTTTTTTTACCGAGTGGCTTTCGCTCTTCCGTCTTTGGAATAGTTTTGTTTGCTGTAATCAATGGGACGATCAACAGCAGCAGAACTGAATGAGCGAGTAGTTGGTTGGTAATCATCAGAGCCTCGACGAGAGGAATCCGTGTCCGACGGCAAGAATGAAGAAGTTCTGCTGCGCGAAAGTGGCACAAACGCGTTAGACTGAAACAACTCATTCTGAAAGAATTGGTATCGAGTTCAAGCAGACAAACTTACATAGCTGGGAGCACTATGGAGACTCATCAAATCGCTGAGCGGAGTCGTTGGTGTTGATGAGTAGAGAAGTGATTGTGGTTTCTGATAAGTGGATTGCCCATCATTCACGTTAAGCATTGAAAAGTACGGATTGAGACAGTTGAAATCCCAGATTGATGAGTACGGAAACGATGATGGCGACGGCGAAGGAGATAGACGGCTCTCAACTGCAGTGCCTCCAGGCTTCCGCGGAGTCTACAATTTTCATTACTATTGGTTCGATAACTAACAGCAAAACATACTTTTCTAAACCGACTTGCGTTGTGAATATTCGATTGATCCATTGCTGTTAGTTGAACGTTTAATTCCACGGTTTCCGGATAAAACGGCTCTTTTTTCACAAGAATTGGGATTAGAAAATAATTTATTTCAAACGCGGAAACTCTATATCTCAGTGGTGGTGTTTGCGTACTCCGTGCGTACTACCGTAAGCAATTGTAAAATAGAATTTGGTGTGGTGATGATCATGTCTAAAAATCTTTCACGAGCTATTTGATTACTAAGGAAAGTGCAGAATAAACAAAGAAAATATTTTTGGGCCATAAAGCAGCAATATGACATTACGGGCATCAAATTGATAAACAAATTTCAACCTCCCGAAAAGCTATAAACCGGTTGGCGACCGGTGACGGCATTTTACGAGCAATTCAGTTTCAGACTAAACACTTCTCAAACTTTTCAAATTCCAAATTGTCATTTTTTTCCATCTTATATGAAAAAAGTGAAATGACATTCTTATCCATTACTCTCCCCGTTCTTCTATTCATTCGGAAGTTAAATTCTCTTGAAGTTGATTTGGGAGGTCTTGTAAAACAAACAGTTGCTGGAAATGAAGCAGTACTTCATAACTGTAGTAGTGATCAAGATCAAGTACTACAACAATGCTATATTGACATGTTCTTATCATATGGTATGAATGTGACTAGTCTACCATCAGCAGATGAAGATCCATTCCGTAAAATTCGATATGATGCTACCGGAATGTGTAGGTGCGTGTCTATAAGTCTGAATGATTCAGTTTCTCTTCGATGAGACAATGTTTTTGGGAATAGCTGAAAGTTATGGAATATTGAGCAAAGATGTGCTGATTTATACCAAATTCAAACCAATTTTAGTAGCTACTCCACTCTTCGTCATTGTCATAGTGATGTCATCGACAATTGCCTAAATTATAATACATTCAATGCAATTTTCGGTTCCGAAATCAATGCGGCATATTACATTTCGCAAACTGCTTTCCTCCAATTTTATTGTGATTATGGATCTGACTGTGAGGTTTGATATCCAATTATAGTTTCAATGATCTAGTTTTCTAGTCGTCTCCTACTATGAATGTATGCAGGCGGTTAGTTTGAACGATTTGACTGACACAATTTATACAGAATGTTCCGTACTGGAAATCGGAAGTTGCGAGTGAGTTGATACATCTACCTTTTTCAAAACATAATAAGTCATTGTTATTAGCTCTGTTTCTCGAACTACTCAATGCGAGCGTGCTGTAGTACGGAAGTCATGTGGTAATCACGGAGTGAAGTCATACTGTCAATATCAAAAGATTCTGACACACATGACTGGATGGAACTTTTGCGATTATATGCCATGCATCAATTTCGAATCATCTCACAACACTCTTTTCTTTGTAGCCACTATTGTTCTTAAAATGTTGTTTCTATGATCTCGAAATTTTGGAAATTCAAAAGTGTACTGAGTTACAATGAATATTTATGTGAATTCTTGGCACAGAAAAAGCTGAATAGAAAAAAAAACCCGCAATATTGATCACTGGAACTGACTAAAAAAGTCGATAAGTTGGCCTATTCTTAATGAGTGCCAAATTTTTGAAGTAAGTGGAGAGATGTGTCCATTCGAGATTCTCGCAAATTTCGGCCAATGAAGAGTCCACGGCTTGCGAATCGATAGCCGATGATTTGAGTTCTTCTCCCGCTTTGTTCAACATCTTGGCACATCTTCCGAATTGTCCGAGAGCTGCGGCATGCTTCGCAGAGATGAGTGCGATTTTGGAGTCATCAGCAGCCATCCAAACGAGGAGCTTGACATAGTTTTGGCCTCCTGTCCACTGGCTATCTAATTTCTTGAGTTCTTCGGCGACGACTGTGTCGATTTCAGTCGCTTTTTTGTTCAAATCCTCATAATTATCGGACTTTTTCATAATGACTTCTCCCTGTTTCGCTCCAAAAATAAGAGGTGTGATTCCACCGTACTTGATATTTGCAGGAATATTCTTCTTACTCTTCCGCAATTCAAGGTCTTGTTCCAAAGAAGCGAGTGCTTGCAAAGCTAGAATGGTCGCCTTTTTTCGTTCGTCGAAGCTAGCAATCAATTTCACAACATCCTTCCGTTGCTCTTCACTTCCACCAGTCAGAGCAAGCCATTTATCGACCGTCAAAATGTCATCATCATGCTCTTGCTTTATTGATAAGAACTGCAGTACTTCATTTGGCTTTGTGAGCTCGAGGATCTTCCCACACAACTCAACGACTTTCTTCACATTCTCTGTCGTTTGGTCGTTCAACTTAGCTTGCATGATTTGCTTGACTCTATTCTGCAACAA